>JAUZTA010000009.1:13199386-13210836 GCA_034780835.1 Ctenochaetus striatus
ATCTATCTATCTATCTATCTATCTATCTATCTATCTATCTATCTATCTATCTTAATTGTTTCCAACCTACACAGACAACTTTAGATATATTTCATGTGCTTTATTTTCAATAGGCCAGTTTTCACGTTGTGCCTTTTTTTCCCAGGCTAATATATAATGACTTGATCCTAATAACATCTAACAGAAAGGTTAAGATATGTTGATGAGAGCTCCAGAATGCTTTAAAGTAGACCTTGTGCTGAGAAGGTTAATAACAAAGCTCCATGCTCAATGAGATCAAGGCTGTAAAACCACTGCACGAATTAAACAGAGGAAATAAAATAGCAGAAAAAAAAGTCCATTATATCTGTATACAGTGTACTGTGCTATGAGCATCATTACTCTGTTTGAACTTTGGTAGGATGCTGTTTGCAATGTGCTATTAATCCACTAGATAGCAGTGCAATGCTGAATTAGTTTCTTTCCAGCGTATGACTGAACAGAGGCAGTGTAATATTCTGACGGGCTTATAGGGTAAATAAACCCACAAAGGAACATTTTGTCATCAGAATAGTCTTTTGGCAGAACTCTCAGCATAATCAACATATCTCATTTATATAATGATAGAAAATGATACAGTGCCGCTGCGTAAAATTAGCATTAAATGAAAAAGGGCAAGAGGGTAAATGTTCTTGCTGGAAAATCTGTTTGGCAGTCATTTCTTTTTTGATATTTCTTGTGCTCCTGAACAATCAAGTTAGTTAACTGCCTCCAAAAGCTATAGATGGGAGAGCCAACTGTTGGGTCTGCAAAGTGTTTCTATTCCCTGACGAGGCGTATTGTATTATAATCAACACACCTCATGTAGACTTAAAAGCTGTTTGCCTGGTATATATTTTGTGCAGCAGCCCTGCTGAGTTCAGTCCTGGCAGTGAATATCCAATACAATGCATACCTCATGCCAATCAGCCCTATTTACTTCTGAACCCTAATTTAGTGTGAAACAGGTGTGTGTGCTCCATGCTCATAAACCCCAGTTAAACAAAGTGTTGTTTATTTGAACCATGCTGTGCATTCTGCGTGGATAATCTGTGAATTCAAAAGAATGAAGTGCAAATAGACAATCTGCAGAGTCCTATTTTTTATTTCAGTCATGTGCAGTAGAGATGAGATACGCTCACTGGCAAAAAACATTATTAGCCTATTTTTTTGGTGTTTACATTGTAACAATAATTTCCCTCTCAGTAATAAGGTGAACCATATTAACTGACTCGCACAATGAAAGACACAGAGGGGGTCAGAGGTAATGTTGTTGTTGTTGAATCATTCAGAAGTTAATGTTTTGGGTCAGCACAGAGGCCATAATCATCCAGCTGTGGGTGCCAGAGATCCCTCATCGGCCACAGAGCATCACCAGTGCTGAAAATGAACCTACATGTTATTTCATGCATCATCAAGTGACTACAATTTTACGTTTTAAATTAAATTACATTATTGACAATGCAAAAAATACCAGTTACATCTAAGATAAAAGTCAAAATGCCAGTTGTCAAATTTGAGTCATATGTTAATCCTGTTTTAATTAAATTTCCTTTGGGCAGACATTTAGAGGAGGCTAAACATGTATGCTGATCACTCCTGGGTTAAATGTCAGGTAAATAAAGTTAATTGAAACAGGCTCCCCCTCAAACATATTGGCTTTCCACAAGCTTGGACACACCATCTCGTTGTTAGACCCTTGCAGCCTCACAGTGAGTTTGTATTTATATTTTACATTTCACTTTCCTGAAATCCCTCTTGAATTTTGTATTTTTCTTTCTGCTGTAGGTGTGCATAATTCACTTTTTTTCTGTTGTACGAAAAAGAGAAGCACTGACGTCTTTCACTCTGTTGAGCACATGGGATGAAAGAAAAATTTAAACCTGTTGCAAATACTTCAGAAAAACATATAAATAAGACACGTAAGCATAAAGAAGAAATCTGCAAACTATTAATTAAGCTCTTCATCTTGACAATGTTGTCCAGTTGATTCTTGAATTGCATGTTTCCATTTAAATATGGATAAAACAACACATCCAAGGCCTGCCTGAATAATTGATCTTTAAAAATAATGCTATCAACTTTGTGTCAACATTAAAAACATTTAAAATGCTCAGAAAATAAAGGCTTTGTTACAAACTACATTGCCTATCTCATGTCTCTGAAAGGTTGCTTTACCTGTACGGTAGATGCTATGGACCTCTGACTTACAAATGCACTGAGAAGGGAACAGAGTTGGATACAGAGTGACCAGGGGTTACTCGGGAATAGAATAGCTAACAATGGACATTACATGCAGAGCAACAATATAGTTTTCATTTCTAGAGAAAATGACTTTTCCTAATAAATGTGGACAAAATTGACTATGTTTTTTTTCTCCAAAAAAAAGCAATACCGTCTACCGTACATTTTATGTCCTCTGTGTAGGTGGACAGGTTATTGATCATACAGTTCATTGACTACATAGTTATCGATCAGCTTTGGTTTCCATGCTGCACCTTTTTTATTGACGCTAGCTTATGCAAGGATCTGTCGCCTCTCACCACATTCCTTTAAACCACTGAAATGCATCCAACTCCACAGACTGCTTCAGCTGAGCAGAAGAGTGTGAAATCTCAGCCAGCGTAGATTTCTGTGAAAAACATGCAGAATTTGTCACCAATACGAAGCTGATACCAACTCACCTTGCTTTCACTTTGCTCATATGTTTTTTTAAACTCTCTCCATCAAATTAGGCACCCTGCATGCTTTAACAAAATGTCTTTTTGTCTCTGCATATAAATGGCTATAAGAAATGTAAAAGCAGTGCTCAGAACAGTGCATGCTAATGTGAGCTCTTGCAGAATATCACCCTGCATGCTGATGCAGGTTTTACACACTGCATTTATAATATGTGCAGAGTTTTTTTGAGAAAGCCTCATGACAACTGCATCAGTGTATTCATTTCAAACAGAATATAAATGAGTTAGAATAACTCTCTCCAAGCTCTCCAAGCAACCTGTCAGCATCATTTTTCAATATGCCCACTATTGCACTAATGCTGTGAAATGCAGAAGTGTTTTGGTCTTAAAGAGATCACATCCAGTCCGGATTTGAACTTTGTTGAAACCATCACCGTCTGGCACATGGATGATGTGGCTGTGGTCTTGCAAGGTGTGAGGAGTACATTAGCACAAATGAAAAAGTGTCAGCCAAAGCTGGAACCGAAGAGCTTTGAAGCAGTATATCGCTCCCTCTGAGTTCATATCCACTTATCTTAAAATGGCCCCCTGACTCTTGTTTATTCTATTTTATATTCATTTTAATGCCAAAAAGCAGGCACAATCCCCTGCAGAACCATGCCAATGAGCAAAAAGTACTCAACAGTCTACAGGCCTGTTAGTTCTCTTGAATGGTTCAGTGACAGTGGTAATTATCTTGTCATGATACAGCAATTAAACAGAGGTATTTAAAGCCAGCGCCCACTGTGAAAGAGATTCCTCAAATGATAGCCTCACTTCCCACTCTTGTCCAGCAGCATTCTCTTTTATTTTGTGTGGGTGTGATTTACTATTGAAATACAGGGAACATGAATTTGCATATGGCTGATACCAAGTGGTGTCCCACTGTAACAGCTAATCTCTGGAGTTGTTTTTCTTCACAAAGAAAGGATCAAATATCTTCATCTTGTTTTTTAATTTATTCATGAACTGAATGTGAAAAAAAGAAAACTATTTGATTTGCTCTTGAAATGTGTAATGCATCATTTACACTTTCTATTAACATGCCCACTTCATGATTATAGGTTACCGCATGTAATAAATAGCGAGAAAGATCAGAGAGAATTTAGAATTAAGCCACTGTGCCCTGAATGTTGTAAAATAAGATTTAACAAACAGTGTAGATAGAACATCTCTCATTTGAATTGTAAATTATATGAACATATATTTGGTCACTCTAAACAGTCCTTTTCTTGAATTAACTAATTCATCTTATCCTGTAGAGCTACACCAAGTTTCACACACAAAATGCATGTGTGTTCAAGTTGTATGTGGCTTTTTAACCTGCAAAAAAAGGATTTTTTTTAGTCACTCATGCAGAGCTTGCTCTGGTCTACGAGCTGGGCAGGCGCCATCTGGAGTCACAGAGTGACACGTTAACAGAAAACTAAATCTCCAGTTAGAAATAGAAAAATTGACTATGAACTGAGTCACTTTGTTCTTTTTACAGATGAAAGTTTGTTTAGTGGATTTGTTGCTCATCAGAGTCTTGCTAATCTATTACATTCATCTTCTCTAGCTCAGGATGATTTTGGGTGACTCCCTACAGGATGACAGTTAAAAACATTTTTGCCCTCAAGCAGGAACTCATTGTGGCGTTGGCATCAGTGAGCCTCTCTCTGTAAGCAGGTGGTGCAGGTCTATGAGGCTATTTAGTCATTAGTCATCAGCATTTGTCATGCCTTTGGGATGCATTGAGCGTCCTTGCTTATATGGTGGAGGAAGTTGGGCTTCTTCACGTTCCCCATGGATCCAGTCCTGACAGTTTTGTAGATTTGTTGGATTTTGATGCATCTGAGTCAGGTTTAACCAGTGCAACAATTAAAAAACAAGGCCATATTCTCACAGTTTTCTGCATTCAACTTTAGCAAATACTCATGGTAATACATAATAAATTCACTGACAAGTTTATTCTTAAGAAAATAGTTTTGGGGAAGACTGTGGGCAACGGAGCATTTAAATTATTTATATGTGTTAAGTTGAAATCATGTTATCTCTAAATAAATTTCTAGCATTTTGAGCAACAGACAAGAAAGACCATATGGATTTCTTTGGCTAACATTCGCAAAGACCACCTGTCTTTATTCTCAGAATAAAAACAAAGATGATAAGTTCATCTTACAATCTCCACTCTCCTTTTTTTAAGGATATATATGATCTGTCTCCACTGTAAAGAAAAAGGAGAGAGTGTTCTCACACAAATTGTCCTAAATTATTGACCACAGTGTTTTTTTTTTAGCATTGGGTGCTATTATAGTGGACATTTACTATTTGTCAGACAAAGTAGAATGAGTTCTCCTCATACAACTTAAATTGCTCCTGCATTTCTTGTCTTGCCATGTATTTCAGAAACAGAGACAAAAGAGTGTGCTGTTGTTTTATGACCAGTGGAAGAATCTTGTGTAATGTGCACACTGAGGTCACTGTGACATCCACTGGTGGGGACATATCAGCAGTACATACTGAAATGTGTAAGGAGAGATACTACAACTGTAATCATGTGTTTAATTGCATGATATGAATGCCTATTTTGAGATTTATTGCCATTGAACAGTGAAAAGGTGACTTTCAGGTTTATGCTTCTATAAGCCACCACACTCCAATAATGTCTCAGAAACAATGGCTCTGAGAGAGCCATTAGTAGGGTGCTTTTAGCTACAGATTGAAAGCCAGCCACATTCTACAGTTATGGAAAATAGTAAAAAAATAACATACTCTCGCTAGCTGGCCAGCCTCACTAGCATGTTAATATCTTACATGTTCAAACTTAATAAATTTTACCCTCGGAAAAAAAAACCTCTGTTCAAATGATCATGTTCAACAGGCCTCTTAAGTTTTATACTCTGATAATAACTAGTGATATCTCTGATCCAGGAATGTCACCCATTTGGTATATAGAATAAAAGAGGTAACAACTGGTGACAAAATGCACAGCGTCTTTATTCTCTAAATAAACCGTGAAGTTCCCCAATTCACTTTATTTAACTACTTAAAAAGCAGCTTTACAGCTGGTTTCAGTTGCTAACAAAGGTGGCTGCACTGGCTGCAGTCTAAGCATTTGGGGCAGCTATGACCTTCTCAAGTACGTCCGCTGAAACTGTTTTTCTGACATTCATAGGGTGCAGTTCCCATTGTCAAATGGTACTTATTTTACTCTTTAACCAACAGGTTTGTCATTGTAAAGATATGTTCAATAATGTTATCTGACATTCACAACCATTGTGTTGGGCTATTTACAAAGCTAATGATCACAATGGCCATCTCAATATAAAGCACCAACTGCTTATAAGTCAGAATGATGGAGATGTGCATGATGATTGCTCTGCCAGTGTTGCATGAACGTGGTATCTGTATAGAAAACAAACAAATCCTATAAACTACTAAACCATGAATCTAATGTAGGTAATCAAGTCTCATTCAATTTCTTATGCTCAACTTGCAAAAAGACTTGTGGCAACATTTTAAAAATGATATAATAGTTATATTTACTCAGCAAACTGACTCATGATGTCAAAGCAGTAGAAAGTTGCTGCTAACATAATTTGACAGTAGCCACCAAAAGCTACTTACACCAGAACAAGTAAGACTGTAAAGATAAAATCCCTGTGTGTTGAATTGAGTAAGAGTTTTCTTTGCTTACCAACTCAACTTCACATCAGTAAGGGGACTGTCATCTTGTTTTTAAAAGCTATTGTTCTGCACTTAAAAAAGATGTATGCTAGGCAACATTTAGCATTACAGAACATTCATCTTGTAAGCCTAAAACACAAAGCAAAGCTTCTGTCTACTGACTTCTATTGATTGGCACTAACTGTTCAAAGGTGTGAAAACTTTTCTGTTTGGAACATATCATTTGGATACACACTGTTGCCTACACAAATATTAGCATCTCTCAATTTAGAGAGTTCACACAAGCCAAAGAGGACAGCAAACACAATGAGACTTGATACTGAAGTCCAAATGGTTCAAGCAGTTATCTATTGCAACCTTTTTTAGAGCGTGTGACTGCAGCTTCATATGCATCCATTTAGTCTACTGAAAGTCTGTCTTTGCAGCCGATGTTCATGACCTTTTTAATGAGCATTGTTGAGTTGCAGAATGAATCTCTTCTGGATTATAGCTTCAAGACTGGTGACTGGATTGTCATAGCTCTTAATCCAGCAGAGATAAACACTAACAATAATTAATATCCTCCAAGCTGTGTTTCTTTGACATCCAGCACTTTGTGAGGACAAGACATTCTCCTTTGTTGACTTCATGCTCCAGCAGAGGGACAAGGGGACTCCCAGCACATGCTGTCCGTCTCTCGAGTTAATCCTCAAGCCGTTATCAGCTCTCTACCAGAGCGAGTGTTAGCCCTCAAGAGACAGCTCAGAAAACGCATAGACAAAAAGATGTGCAGGAATGAAAGAGGGGATAACTGCAAAATAACTTTGAACATCAAATGTTCAGAGGAGCCTCAGTGGTTTGGGACAAAGGATTTTTTCCCTAACGATGCAGCGCAGCAAATGCACATCGATTATATCCATTGATTCTGTAATCACAGTAAACGGTTTCCCAGGCAATGGAGAGGTTAATGTGATCTTGCCGAATAAGCAGTGTGGTCATTAAACTTTCATATTGTTTTTCCTGCAAAAGTACATACCTTCTTTTAGCTTATCAAGACTTTTGCACTCGCATCTTGATCACTGCGAAGATCAGGGAAATGCAGTCCCAAAACATGAATTGCAAATTTCATTTGCGAAGCTGCTTCAAAAGAAAATATCTTTTAATATCAATAAACTGATAGTAAGCATCTTCTTTTATCCAATGTTGTCTATATGGTTATAATTAGACATTTGATTTTGAAGAGGGAAGAGTGACTGTAAATAAAAGGGAACATGATGGGGTGGACGAGCTGACAACATAAAATCCAGTGATACAGTTTTCCATATTAAACATTAAACATTAAAGATTAAATTTTGATGAGGCGCAGAAAAGAAGACTGACCACAAAATTCTTTCTCAGTTCTCCTGTGCTGCACAGTAATGGGACATGTTTTTAATTTACCTAAAGGCCTAGAGAAAACAACAACAAAGAAAAAGTCAACTCATGAAATATTATTTTGAAAATGTCTTGCATGAACTTGAGCTTTGTTGCAAAAATCTCAAACTACCACACTGCTGGACCCTCCATTTAGGAGTGAGAGGGAAATAGGTGTGCTGTTTCCCTCAACCTGTTATTCCCTGCCACTTGTGGATCTTGTCCAATCAGGGATGGTTTCTGGAGTTGTTGCCAGTCTCTCCGATGTGACATCAATCTCCCTTATTTGGTAATAAATAGAGCAAAATTGTATTTTGAGAGGACAATTTTTAAATTGACCCCCTCAAAAGGCATAAATTAATGCATCTACATTATTAGTTATGTAAGAAATATGAAATACTCTGAATTTTTTAACCTTCTATGGATATTGCTAAGGGGGTTAAATATATTTTATTGAGTAAATTTATTATATGGTGGCTACATGGTTGGCAGAAACTCTCTGTGTGGAGTTTGCATGTTCTTCTCATGCCTGTGTGGGTTCTGCAGGTTTCCAGCTTCCTCCTACAGTCATAAGATTTGCAGGCTAGGTTAATTGGTTACTCTAAATTGCCTATAGGTGGATGTGAATGTGGGTGTGAATGGTTGTTTGTTTCTACTCAGGTTTGTGATAAACTGGCAACCTGTCCGGGGAATAACATGCCACTCACCCTATGTTTGCTGGGATTGGCTGTAAACCCCTGCAAACCTGCAAATGGATGAATTATCCATCTTATACATGAAAACACTCTAGTCACTTCATGCACTAAGGATATTTTTGACATAAACACATTAGCAGTCTTTATCTTACTGATTAAGGGGTGAACTCACTGACTTGTGTTAGTCTGAGTCTCAGTACTTCAGACTCTCTTTCATACTTTTACTTCTTTACAGGAGCTATAATTAACTCCTGCAGAGGTATTTGCACTTCTTAGAGATTAATGAAAAGGTAGTCGGCATATGAATAATTTAGGTTTATCCTCCTCATTCATTGCTGAACTCAATTTGGACACCTTCTTAACCCTACAGTTTCTCCCTTGAAACCTTGGCAGGAATTTAATTGCTATGGTGATACTTTCAGAACATGGTTTTCTAGTCAGCAGAAATGTTGTGTTTGTTACAAATTTATTATAATATGAGCTTATGAGTAAAGAGTCACAGCATGTGCAGTAAATTAACTGCTGCAAAAGACAGGAATACCAAATAGCCACAGCAGTTCAGGAGTTCATATGAGACCTGCACACTAAATTCCCTCTTCAAAACCATAACTTAACAGAATTTATAGAACTGCTTTGAATATTAGAAGGTAATGTCAGCTGTTTCTCCTGCTTCAAATACATATTTCACCAAGGCCTGGTGCAGTGGGGGTCACTCAAATGCTTCAGAGAATACGAAGTTATCTTTAGCATAGCTTGTCAGAAAGTTTACAGTGCAGTCATCAGTTCCCTCAGAGTTTTCCCAGGGAGACCTGTTATGGCAGGTCTGCACATCTTCAAAACCCTCACTGAGACTGGTAATATGCTCAAATCACAAACAGCCAAATGACCTAAGGTCTTTGTCTCAGTAGGACTTTGAGCAAGAATTCCAGGGCCAACCAAGCTTTTCTATGGTGCCTAGCAAAATTTGATTTAAGGGCCTCTTACTGACACAAATACTACTGACTATTGTATATTGGTCATTGCACAAATGGTTGTGAATTCAGCTTGAAGAGTGGTCTGGTATTTATTTGCACTTTAATGTTCAAAGTGATGCAGTACTAAGTGTCGTTAAGTTCTGCTAGGTTTTTGTGTTCTTTGTTTCCCTGTCTGTGTTCCTCTGTCTTGTGTATGTAGATTGCTGTGTGTCATTGCCAACAGAGGATTGGTGGATTGGTTTCGGGCCTGGCTGGTGATTGGTTGCTTCTGGGAGGTCACCTGCTATTTTAACGGCCAAGATGGCGGCTGGTGTTGGGCAGCAGGCGTTTCCGCATCTTCCTCCTATTCCAACTGGCCACACTTCAGCTTGTCATTTTTACCATAGTTATGTGTCTTATTAGTAGTGGTGGATTGCCAGTTCTGTTAATCCAGTTTTCTCCTGTTTTTGCTTAGGTAGGGAGGTAAGGCTCATGTCTTTTGGTTCATTTGTTTTGTTAGGTTAGATATATCCTCCCCAGGGAGAATTGTTTTCTTTGTTGTTTTGGCCTTTGTCCACCCTGAAGTCCTTAGTTCTAAAACACATTTTCATCCATAGTCATTTCTGTAAATAAACACAGATTTTTGAACTTGAAAGATATATCTCTGGCTGTGGCTGCTTGGGACTTGGGGAAGATGGGGCTTGTTTCTTGTTATGCCAGTGTATCCCTAGGCCGGGCATAACAACAGCTTCAAATTTGTTTTTGGTTAATAAAATTTGCAAAGCGAAAGGTGCAAGACAACTACCAACTACAGTTAGAGCTGGGGTTGCTCATTCTGAGGGGCTGGCAAAATATGAAAGTAGCATTACTTCAGGTCTCCACTTAAACCGTCCTCCTTTCCCTCAGAGGTCCTTCCAAAGACAGAATCACCACCACACCATCACACATCACTGAAGAACACCACTTCTTTTGCTGTTGTAAAGTGGGTCAATTTCGAAGAGATTAAAAAGATAATGAAATCTGGCCTGACTTATTGCTACATTTTACGATAATAGAAGAAATAATAAGAAAGTCATGGCTGAAGAACAGGACATGGTTTTCACATTCACATGCAGTTTCTGTTTTCCATTTGATTTTAGAATATGCACAGCAAGGCTAGAATAAGAATATGTTAATATGAAATATGAATACATAGCCAGCACTTCTCAGTGAAAAAAAAACAACAAAAACCCTCATCTGCCTTCAAGCAAAGAACAAACTTCCTTGTTATAAAAACAGTTTTGCTTTTAGTTGTTTGTCCCCAGGCATTCGGTGCTGGAACTACAGCTATGTACATGTGGCCAGAAGTACACCATGGACCATAAAATATTCCCATCCTTCCCTCAAGGAAAGATTTTGCAGCCCTCTGAATAAGCGGCAGAGAAAGCAGCTCTGCAGTCAGTGACATTTTAAAGAGCAATTTGCAGGAAATGGATGAGAATAGGAGGCTAGTTCAACCATATGATTGAGTTTCCCTCACAATATTTTGAAAGGCATGCAGCCCCGAACAGTTGAACTATGAAAATATTATCCTCAGTTGGCTGTTCTCAAGAATCATAGTTATCTGTGTAGTATCGCTAAGGGGCTACTGTTTTCATATGGGATAATAAACAATCTTATTCAAGTTATTGAACTATGTCTGACAAAATGCAAAAAGCGACGACATCTTTACATCCTCTAAACTGCTGTAGCATACATATATCTGCAGGTTGTCAATAAAAAATATAATGCAAACAAAGAGAGAATAAAAACATTCATAATACTGCATCTGGTGTATAAGAAGATATAGTAAAATAATATGCCTTAATATTGGCACAGACTCTGTTGACAGTCATTTATTGAGACATTTCAGTCTTGACTATGGTATTAGAATGACTGTTACTGTGAGGATGCATTGTCTGAGATGACATGAATATTTTATGCCAATCTAAGGTTTTTTGAGTTCATTTTACTAGGTAATTGGA
>JAUZTA010000009.1:13265251-13277502 GCA_034780835.1 Ctenochaetus striatus
ACCTAGTGTTTGCAGAAGGAACTGGTTTAATAAACCCACCCATAACATGCCTGTGATGGCTGCCACAGTGTGAGATCATGCGCTTTGCATCTTCAGATAAGCTGTGACTTCAAGGAAGATACTGTGTTTTATGGTTACCTTCTTTTCTACTCAACTGTGCTTTCTACATTTAATTTTTTTAAATGTAAATTATTCCTCAATTCAATTCTGAACCTTTTAAGATGCAACAGCTGAATTGTACAACATGTCTATTCTTAAACATAAATAAACTTTGTTCCAGAGATTCTGAGCTAAGTTTCGATGTAAACTGAAAACATCATTTAACCTTAAAAGTAAACTATTTTATATTAATGTGCGTGATTGGGCTAATCTGAACATTTCCCCTACAGTAAGACAAGTATGCCCCTACACCTAAGCTACATCTGTAGTCAGTGTCAGTAGATACACAACAGAAGTATTCATTGTGTCTTGCCATTAAATACTGTCCTTTGTTTTGATTGTTAGTATACAGATAATGAACATATTGTATCTTTATCTACTACTTTATGGTTTAGGGGTAATTTAGTTAACACATTTTGTTTTTGTCAATCTTACAACAATTAAGAATGGGAGCTTAAACTGGCATTTTGATAGGAGTTTATGCTTTATTTAAAAGGTTCTATTTCCATCTGGAACTGTTAATATGAAAGGCTCAAAATTTAGTAATTAGCAATGGGAGGCAAAATAATAAAAGAGAAAATAAGTTGAACTTTAATAAAATTAAGGTTTTTGCACAATAGCATCAGCAGAACTCTGTTTATTTTTCCACATAAAGAACAAGCAAAGGTCCCTCCATATTTTTCCCTGGTCATCCAGGTTCCCCTACAGTGGCTCCATGCCCTCACAGTTTGAGAATAACAGGTCTATGCAATGATTACTCCAAGGCCGAACATTTGAGCTACAAAGCAGGTCCGACACCAAACTAATCACAGTGTACAGCCCTTTATGATGCAACATCTCTGAAAATTTGTCTCTTCATAGATGAAGAAAGCTGCATAAATCTATTAAAACCCAATACAACTTAATAAAGTTACATAAGCAAAATAAAAGTAAAACAATATTTTTGTTATCAGTTTACTAGAGCACCCGACTCATATCTAAAAGACAAAATGTTCATTAACGTAAAGAAAAAGACACAGAAAGGTCATTACATAGTATTTGCAGGTTATGACAAAAGAGCAACTTGCATGTACACCACCATGTCTTTTTCTTGTTTTTCATCTTTTATTGTAAATATGTTTGTGTTTAAAGCTGACATTATAGGAAAGGTCAGAAGGGAGCCCAAATATTCAAAATTTTTGTTTTCAAAACATCTTGATTTTTCAGCAGTTGTGGTAACAGCAGTGAAGTTAACATATAATGACACCATCTTAAGAAGCTCTAATGATTGTATATAAGTACCAAAAAATATATGAGACATAAGTAGCATGGTGTGCATACAGCATGTGTTTATATTCTGATATTCAGGAAAATAAAGTTATCCAAAAGACTGAAACCACTCTTCAGTCTGTCTAAACATAAAGATTATACAGTAGCTAGCCTGGTTCCAACAGCTTTAAAGTAGCTCTAAACACTTGTCTTGTTTTTTAACCAGTGCATACATTAAAATGTAAAAATAACAAATAGTCTGACATGTAACCACTTGAAAAAATAAACTTCACTTTTACACTTGCTAAATGTAAAATACAGCTTGTTTGCCACTGATCTTTCTCAGGTTGTTTTTTTGTTACCTTTGGACAAAGCCAGGTCAGCGATTTCCAGTGTACCAAGCTAAGCTAACTGTCTTCTGATTGTTGCCCTTATTATAAAATGAGATGCAAAGTGTTGATTAGTGACTTTAGAAGTGCTGGAACTAGACTAGCTTTTTTTCTCCCCTCTCCAGTCTAAATGTTCAGCTAAGCTGATGCATACAGCCTATGTGGCAAACCTCATATTTAAGGGCAGATATGATGGTTGAAAGCAGATTTCCCAAGATCGAACCTTTATATAAAATGTAAAACTATACAAGGCGGAATCCAGTTTGAGTCCAACCCAGCTTTTTGTGGGCACAAACATGCATGTTAAAGTAGCAAAAGAGGGACACGGTGTGTAATTTCACTGCAGGAAGATGTATTTTTATGAAGATAATTGTAACCCAGCACCAGCAGGGAAAATATGGATGCGCATATAAGATTATGATGTCACCACAGACAGGTTTTTCTGCTCATAATGCTTCCTGATGTTCTCAGCAATGGCTCTCTGATTATTAATTTCTTTCTTGAACACCATAATGTAGCACTTTGGGGCCAAATGACAACCAAGGATGCTGTAGCTGGAAATGAGAATGGCTGCTTTTTCATCAGCCCGTGTGTACTTTCCAATCGAACTAATATAAACTGGTATGAAGACAATCCAAACGACTAAAAACAGTATCATACTTGTGGTGATTAAACTTGCATTTTTATACAGATCTGGCAACTTCTTACCTCTGAAGGCAAACAGGAAACAAATAAGAGCCAAGAAAGCATTGTAGCTTAACGTCAGTATGAAAACTATCAGGGAGCCATGCGAACACTCGTGCAGGATGCGGTTGCCTACTTTCTTTTCAGAAGGAGCTGGAGGGTCAAAGTGCAGCCATATTACACACAAGACCACCTGGATCCCAGACCCAATGATTACTACAAGCACTGGCTGATTAAGCTTCTTTATCCAGGACCCTGTATTCAGGTCAAAATTAAAGCCCACTAAGATTTGGAGCAGGTTGGCCAGAATGCAGGAGATGCAGAGAGAAAAGGCTACGCCAAACACAGGCATGCCTACCATGCAGGAAATCTTCTCAGGGTATCCTGTAAAGCTAAATGCAATTAAGAAACAGGTCAGCAATGAAAAGAGCTCCAAGAAACACAAGTAACCCCCGACAGCCTTCACAATAGGAGTGTCACGATAGATTGCAAACAAAATTGTAAACACAATACAAACAATTATTCCAAAGACTTGAAAACAACTCAAAATGATAACAAAGGGATCTGACCATTGTAGGAATTCAACAGTTTTTTTCAAACATTTATCCCTCTTTGGAGATGAATACTCATCTTCGGCGCAGTGTTTACACTCAGTACCTATAGAAAAGGCAGAACAGAGATAAAATGGATAAAATGTAACTGCACAGGGAAAGTGGGACTATTTCTGGTATGATAAAGGATACAGTCTACTAGAAAGGATTATGTAAGAAAATAGACCATTTTGTTTTACATTGATGCAAAAGTACAAAGCCACAACATGATCAAATCTAATCAGTACATCACCGTGACAGTTGAGTTATGTAATATTTGCAAATTAATGCAAAAATGTCTCTGGAACTTTGAGAATACAAGACACGCTAAAAATATGATTGAATCTTAGCATTTTTGAAATATACTTAAGGGAGTTCTGACAGACAGCACTACATTATTATGAAAGAACAATAAATCATCTGCTTTGTTAAATATAACTGGTACATTTTGCATTGGCTGTTGTCTTAAAGATTGTTTTAAAAGAGTATTAATTATTTTTCATAACTTAAATAGCTAGGGAGTGTAAGTCTGGTTAAAACACAGGTTGTGATAAGATCAACAAACAACTCCATCTTACTAAAGGACAGTGAGAAAATTATTAGGGGATGAATATGGGTTCTTCAATGTAGGTGAGCATTTTTGTTTGTTTGTTTGTTTCTGTGTTTGTTTTATTTTTGTTTTCTTTTTGTGAAGGAAATATGGCCCAAAATTTACTTGCAAAGCACCTATAGATAGTACATAAAAGAAGTATAATGCAAAATAAAAAGACAAACATACATAAATAGGATTTAAAGGTCTAAAACAAAATTATAAAAAGTACTAACAATAACAATTACGTTGCATTGCATGATATGAATAAATACTGTCGACTTTAACTTTTCAGTGGCAAACAGAAAAATTTGATAGAATTTAAGGGAGAAAATGGAGCAGAGCTCAAGCATTTTTTGAGTGTGTTCCAGATATGTGGTGCAGATAAACTGAATGTTGCTTGTACTTGTTGGCTCTGTGGAGGGCAGCAGACCTGCCCCTTAAGATCTGAGAACTGGACTAAAGTAGTCTCTCGTGGTCAGGACTGTAGCAGCTGCTACAGTCTACATTTAAGAGAGACCAGTAAAGACAGTATTACTGTAACTGAGCATACTGAAATTAACGCATGGAAAGGTTTTGTGAATTCTACTGAGACATAAGTTCTATAAAATTCCCTGTTACATAAATGTGATGATTCTGTCATTTAGACATACACTGATAAAAGAGAAGATATGTTTTTAACTGTTTGAGATGGTGGTAAATGTTTCACATGAGAAGCAAACTGATAAGTTGCTTGTAAAAGTAGCTATCTTGCTTGAGAATTATTATTAAAAATCTCACCATTTTCAGCAGAATAATCTCCATTTTCACATTTAAAGCAACCATAGCAGCATTTGCCTTTAGCGATCTTTTTTTCGTACCCTGGCTCGCACGTTTTGTAGCAGTTGAAAACAGCTTCCTTTGAAAGACAAAACCAGATCAGTAAGACATGATATCTGATTATATTGTTGGCAAATAAATATGTTTACCATCATATCTTACCATCACATCAGTCTTTTTTTTGACAAGATCTTCGTCGAAAATCTCGATTATTCCATCTGGCCTGTATTCACCAATGCTTTTTATGTGTGTTTCCTGCATGGATTCATCCACAATCCAATGAACAATGTCATATCCTAACATGGGGTCTCCATTTTGGTCAAAGAAAATATGTGTGGTGTCCACAGTGAAGTCGACTTTCTTGATTTCCTCAAAAAGCTGTGCAGACACACATTAACAACATATACAAAACAGTATTGATATTAAATTTAATAAAAAATGTTTTTACTGATTCCATTGTTGTACTGCTAATAAAGTAAAAAATCATAAAACTATTTCATACAACACATCATCAATAGGATCAAACACAACCCAATATGAGAATCCATTCAAACATTAGAATAGAGCAAAATTACAACTTTCACAAATTCCAAACTACTGCTTTAAAGAATGTATGAAAAAATATGGCAGCCGGATAACTTTACTGTACCTCAAATGCCGTAAAATTGCCACTGTGTTCACACGCGACATTGTCACACTTCAGCAAGCTTCTCAGACCCTCAACAATGACTTGTACAGCTAAGTAGATGTTGTATGATTCATCTTGGTCGATGTATTCCACTAAGCAGCTTAGGTCCAGACATTGCTTGTTGGATCCCTGTTGGCTGTATGATTGCGAGCAATTACACTTTCTGTTGTCTTTAAACTGATTAGTATAAGGTAGATAATGGTTTTGATGATAGCTGAGAATGTCATTAGGGGTTCCATTAAAATTTGACAAGACATGGTCTTTAAAATTAGGAACATCATTCCTCTTAAAGGTGAACCCAAAAATCTGCCCAGCCTTCTCAATGCCGGGCAGAGTATAGATGTCCTGAGAGGTGGACCATGTATCACCTGCAATCCAAGTTCTGTTGAAATTGTGTTCAATAGCTGCTTCCATGATAAATCTAACATTGGTGTCCTTGGTGAACATAATGATGGCCTCAACAGAGCTTTCATTAATATTGTCCACCAGCTCAGCCAGCCTCTCACGGCTTTCCATTGTATTCTTGGAAAAGGAAGCTGGCAGGATGTCAACGAATTCAATGCAGACGTTCATCTCATTGAAGATCCTCTCAAGGCTATTGCTGCCATACTTCCCATACTCATCATCACTTCCTACAATGGCCACTGTTGTCCAATTAAACTTCTTCACCAGTTCAGCAATGGCCTTTGTCTGATGTTCATCACTTGATACTACTCTCAGAAAAGTTGGAAACTTCAGCTTCTTGCTGAGCTGCTCACTAGTCGATGCATAGCTTATCTGTAGCAGACAAGAATAAATCATATTGAAATTTCTTTGAGTACAGTTTGAAAAAATAAAACAATTAAATCTAAAAACAAAGAATTACATTTACTTCCATTATTCCACTATTGCATCATATGTTACAAAATCTTAATTTTAGAATTATTTCAAAAGCTCATCCTTAAAGCGACAAGCTTTGCATTTTTAACTGAAGCTTTTGTGACAGTATCAAGTACAAAGAAGACAAACCTGGGCAGCTGATGAAAGAGCAAAAACTCGTGCTACAGCTACTGATACTTCAGAATACCTTTCACCAATAACTGCTTTTGTTCGGGATTCAAGTAAAGCAGAGGGAAAGCTGTCAGGCAGAAAACACCTCTGAAGATCAGACTGGCTCCTCAGCAGCTGGAGTGTTGCTCTGATGGCAATGCTGACATCTCCACAAGTGTCATAGATATCATATCCTAGAGTGAAGTCGGGTAGAACCCTTGTGATGCGCTGGTTAATTTCTCTGATGGCATATATCATCACTTGAGAGTGCAGGAAGGTCCGGAAATTATACCTTCAAAAATTGAAAGAGGATGGATGAAATTTCTGATTCAAATATATTATAGTTATGATCACTGATTTATTTGAATGAGGCCATACTTACGAACTACAAGAGAGTGGTCCATGTGTTTCGCTCCTGTTGGTTTTTGTGTGAATTGGGAAAAGTCCTCCGATCATGATGTCCCCAGGAGAGTATGCATGCAAAGGGTTGCTCTCTCTTGAACAAGGGCAAGACGCAAGCATGACACCGACAAATAACCACAAGAAGAGCATTGTGAATACACAGGGGTAGAAACATGCCCATTTACACATTAGTTCTTCTCTTTAGAGTTTAAACTGGTTTATGGACAACTTCTCTTATATAACTTGCCTTTGTGGGAGGTGGGATGGGATCATTTGCATTGTGAGACAGAACCTGTAATTTAATGCAAAACACTTGTTTGGAACAAGGATTACAAGGTGATTTGAATTCATACAAGAGGATTCATTCATTGTTATATATAATTTAATATCAGTCTCTATGATCTGCCATTGTAAGACACAGCAGGTTTTTCTTTTTTGTTGTTATATAATGGCCTTTGTCTGTAGGTTAGTGACCCTCAACAAAAAATAAAAACACTGCGACACATGCCCAATGCAGACTGTAGGCTTCCTGAATTTCTTGTGATTTAAAATAATTTTTCTAATGTTTCAGTTTGCATATGATCATAGTAATTTGTTGAATTACATGGCTAGAGCAAACTGAATCTAATACTATTAGTATATAATATTTTGCTGTTCAGTTCAGGCCCTGATAAACAAGTCACTGTTAGACAAGAAGTCGGGTTAAGAATAGTGGAGAACCTGAACCTCTACATTTCCATGACAGAGCAAAAATTGATCTGTGGATGAAGACAGGGTGATATATTTAAAAGCTACTGTAAAAGTAAGGGAGGTGGACATGAAGTTTATATTGTTTTTGGCTGCTGTGTAACAGCTCAAGAATGAACTGTCCAGCTCAGAGGCGATATCTGGTTGTTTCTCATACTGTCAGCAGGGGTCAGACATGTATCCCTAAATGTTACAAATGTTATTTTGAAATACTGTAGATAGAGATTTGCAGGAAACTATCCTTTAAAATGAACCTAAATGGTGCTTCTTTAGAATCATTTCCATATCTAAAACATGACAGATCCTCAAGAAAAAAAAATGATTTACAGCCTGCAGGAGAAAAAAACATGCTGATATCTTTTTCTTCACACCAAACTGTAAAAATATTCCATTAAAAGTAATCCTTCTACATTTATAGTTTTCCTTAAGTATATGTACCAATTTTTAAGCAGCAAAACACACACACACACCATCGAAAGTTGAAGTGCTCATTGAGTGACTGAATAAGCTCTGCCAGAATATTAAATTATTGATTATTTTTTTGTACTGAGCAGCTTTTTGATGTCTTATCAAGTCAAGAAGGAGCTTATTTTAGCTATTTCAATTTTTTTTTGTAGTTTAATTTAGACACTGTATGAATTTTATATGTTTATATGTAAACTTACTATAACAGCTTATTCTAAGTTAACATTGTGAAGTAGTTGTGTATAATGGAAATACTTAATAAAAACTCAACTGTATGTGTATTTTAGTAAATGGTGATAAATGGTCTTATGCTTTCTGATTTGGAGGCAAGTTACAGTCTCTAAAGAAAAGCACTTTGACTTGTTTGTTAAGTAATAAAAGGGGTGTTTAATGTAACCAGTATTTGTAATTTTGGTATCATGAAAAATAATATTCTCATTGTGTAATTAAAACATCTGATAATATTGTACAAATAGCCTAATACATTGCCTGATCACTCATATCGGTTTCTTTCAATTCTTGTTTTGTCACAGTAGATGGCGGTAGAGCTCATTAACGCTGGCTGCCATCCGCAATAAAATAGAAAAAAAAAGTTTTCAGTGTGATTGTCCTTTTTAAGCTTTTGCCCGGTTGGTTTCAGACTCTCTCCTCAACTCCCTACTCTCGTATTTTGAGTGGAATTGATTTGCAAAAGAAAGACAAAATACAATAATAAAGTACCCTACAGTTAGATTACACTAAAAAAAAACTTAAATTTTTATTGATAAAATTAATAATATCCTGAATTCTTTAGGCAACAATACTCAATAACATCTCTAATACACACACATATAATACATTAAAAACGGTGTGAATTTAAGTTTAGAGAGTAACCAAGTTCTACAAGTCCTGCACAAATTAGGCCTGGGTAAATACGCTACTTCAAAGTAAAAGCTGCTGCTGCCCTGAAAACCCCCTCACTCGCGCACTCCTTCCCTTGCCTCCTCCAAATGTGTCTGGATTGGGCCCCTGGGCCCCCACGCCTTGTAGGCCGTGGATGAGACTATATAAATAGTGGGCCGTGGTGTTGGACCGACGGGCAGACTGAAAAGAACTGTGCGCGGGCAACATGACTTCATCAATGTGGGGACTGCTCTGGGTCGTTGGCATCCTGGCATCCGGAACTCTGGGAATTTTCCCACAGTTTGGCTCACACGAACGCAACATTCATTCAATTAGTCCTTTAATCCCACGAGTGTCCCCGCAAGTCCCTCCGAGAATCTATCAGCACTCTGGAGAGATCAAATCTATTGAACAAACCTCTGATGAAGTACCAAGTGCTGAAAGTTTTCAGGAGGACCGGCTGGTTGGTTCCTCGCCCCGAGGCTTCCAGCAGCAGCAGCAGCAGCAGCAGAAGCGAGGTGCCCATGACCACCTGACGCAGGAGGAACCGACATCCGACCGTGGAGGTTGGTGATGTTTTTGGTCCAGTACTTTCTTTGCATGCAATGATTCCTCAGTATCACTTTGTGAATTTTTGCTACCAATTGGTGCCCCTCATGTATTACCAATAGCATTTGTCTACGTTACAGTCATAAGGCTGATCCGCCTTGTGAAAACTCAGAAAGTTGTTTAGTTCCCCTTGTTGCTGATAAGAAAGTCTTTGCAGAATTCACGGTGTCTATTGTGTACTTTAAAATATAAATACCTTGTAGTCAATCAAAAATATTGAAATGAAACTTTTTATAGATCTAGATTGATGTTTATGGAGATACGGATTAAGTTAAATTAAGTAATATTTTTTGTGTTATTCTCCAAAATCACAATGTAATAATAAATGTCAATTTTAAGTTATCAGCAATTATTAAGTTATCAGCAATATCAGTTTTTACCAGGCTGTACAGCATAAATTAAATGATATAATTACATGAGTAAATGTGAATATCAGTAATGTTGTTGAAGTATACTGTTTCAAAACATAACAGAAACTGTCCTTGTGAATGGCTTTATAAACATGCTGTATTTAAAAACTCATACAAACACACCCGCAAAGAAGAACAGGACTTAAAACTACAACTACAACTGCACAGCTTAAATCTTTTCGTGGTGATGATTGCAGAGGGAGAAAAACGTTTTGAAAATATTTTTTTGTTGCAAAGACTTGATGGCAATAACTGGAGAGTTTGGTGGAGGGGTTGAGGGGTCTTTAGCAACAGCCCCACAAGTGTGCAATATGGATTCTTTACCCCTTTGTGATATTCACTTTAAATGTGTTGAGGGAGTGTTATTAAGCCAATCATGTATGCATTTCTACCATGTTGCATATTATTTTTTAACCCAAGTAACCAGCACTCTGATGCTTTTCTCTCTACTCTTTCTATCTCCCATGGCAAAGCTGGTGGCACTAATTCCAGGTTTTATCAGCCTTCCCTTCACCAGCCACCAAAGAAAAGTCAACCACTCTCACAGCTGCAACACAAAGCTGCTCCATCTGCATCCTGGCAGCCTGCTCGAGACTTGAGTGGCTCCAGAGCATCCGTTAGAGCTCTTGCAGGTACTTCAATTAACAATAACTAACATATTCTCATTTAACCCAAAAGACTCATGTGGGGTTGTAGACAGGCTTTTCTGGCCGGTTTAAAAATGTCATACACAATTTCAAAATTTAAAATCCATCATAGTTGCTAACTTATTTTTTTTTATAAGGTTTGTTTCTCATTAATTGGTTTAAAAACATTAATATTTGTCCGATACAGCTCCAGAGGAAGATAAAGGTGAGATATCAGCTGTTTTGACATTAATATTTATCTCCGGTCATCTTAAATGGTTGCACCTAAATGTCATTAACACTGTTAGCATGTGGTACAGCTTTATTTGCTTTTCAGATACCCAAAATCTCCAAGCAATACAGTCAACCAGTCAGACTATGATTTAAAGTGTATTTGCTTTAGTGAGTAGGTGTGTGAGTGTATATTTATGAATGCATGCTCTCTAAGAAGGCCAGGACATTTCACTCTCTGAAGCTGCGAGAATTGCACTTTGAAATGTGGGACAAATATACTTAAATCAAAATAACTTTTTTTTTTACAGCAACAAGATCCAACTGCAGAAATCGTCCAATAGACTTGGTCTTCATCATAGACAGCTCTCGCAGTGTACGTCCTGCTGAGTTTGAGAAGGCCAAGGAGTTCCTGCAAGACATGGTGGACAGCTTGGAGGTGGGCTCAGACGCCACGCGAGTCGGCCTCGTCAATTATGCCAGCACAGTGCAGATTGAGTTTTTACTGAAGACTTATTTTGACAAGTCTGCCCTGAAGCAGGCACTGGCTCGAGTGGAGCCCCTTGCTTCAGGCACCATGACAGGCATGGCCATCAAGACGGCCATGGAGAAAGCTTTCACCGCTGAGGCAGGTGCCCGTGCTACTTCCAGTAGCATTGCAAAAGTGGCCATCATAGTGACAGACGGGAGGCCACAGGATAAGGTGGAGGACGTCTCAGCAGCAGCTCGGGCATCTGGGATAGAGATCTACGCGGTGGGAGTAGACAGGGCTGATATGACGTCCCTCCGCCTCATGGCCAGCCCCCCACATGATGATCATGTCTTTTATGTGGAGACCTATGGTGTCATAGAGAAGCTCACTTCCAAATTTAGGGAGACCCTGTGCGGTAAGGATGATGATAATGGGAGTGCGGATATTCCGTTCAATGGCGGAATTGATGATTATGGACTAGGCCTAGATGGGAGAAAAGACGGTAAAGGAATAAATAATGAAAATGATGGTGAAGGAAACAACGGTATGTCAGATCCGTCTTTTGAGTTTTACCTGTGATCACATGGGCAGCACCATATAAGGAATTGCCATTCTAAAGTTAGTGGCCTTCTTCTTTAGTCTTAAAAACAAAGACAAGGTAACCAGTGACTCACCACACTCAGTGTCTTTGGACATCCCATCTTTGCAGATGGTAGCATTAATGCATGAACAGTACATATGTGGCCAACAAAATGTCATGTACTAACAAACTTAAAGAAGAAGACAGACTTCACTTGATCTTCCAGTTCAGAGCTCAAGTTTAACACTGTAAAATGGTAAAAGCCTATTATGATGCTGCCTTTACTGTTCACAGGGAGTGCAATGCTCTTTGCACTCTGCGCTGCATCTTGTGGCTTATGCCATGCACCCTGCTTAGTTACCTAAAGAAATGCGAAGCTGCCCAGTTCCATCATTTGGACTTTTTTCATCTCTGACAGAACATTAACGGCAACTCATTCTGCTAGGCAAACAGTAAATTAGCTTGCAATAGGGTTGACTAAAATGAAGCTGAAGCAGGCAGCTAGCTAATATAGCTCAGTAACAGTAATGTAAACAGGGGGACCAAAGATTAAAAAAAATGTGCTACTCAGCATTTTACAGACTTAATTTTAACCTGTTACATTTATATTGTTTGATGCTCACAAGAAAATG
>JAUZTA010000009.1:13294299-13306354 GCA_034780835.1 Ctenochaetus striatus
CAGAACTCTTGATATGTTGATGCTATCTTGTTTTGATATTACGGTACCACATATTCAAAAAGAGAAATTGAAAGAAAAATATTTTCTCTGAGTCTCAGTAAAAATTACTACAGCTTCTACTTTACACTTCCCAGTGTTTTTAATTTTGACCAACGGGTTGTTTAAAGAAACATGTCCTTTATTTGATCATATATCTTTAGTTTAGTCTACACAGAGTTGAAGCTGAACAACTTTTTTCTGTCTATAACAGTGGGGCTACTGTTGCAGCACAGTGGTGTATGCCTACACAAAGCCAGAGCGACAAGAGTACTGTGTGGTATTCTGGGACACCAAAAACAACGAGAAGTTTATCAAATATGTCAAGAGCTTGATGTCTATCACTACTTCAGGGGACTTCTGCATCCTAGCCAGCAAGGCAGATGACTTCCAGGCTCAGGTACAAACGCCTCTGCATTGTATGCTATAACATGACAATAGTGAAAGGAAAACACAAAAGGAGGAATTTTAATGATCTGTAGGTGATTTGATACACTGTTTACACAATTTTGATACACTAATGCACAGGGTGAAGTGTTAAAGGGAAGATTAAAGGGAAGGTTTAAGGTTCTAGGAAAACTTTGTTAGTCAAGTTAGCTGTTAGTCAGCACTACCACACACAACCATCAGATGGAACATTAAATAAATACAGCAAAAACACAGAAAGGCAATAAAGACAATTTACTATATAACATATATTGTTATATATTGTTATACATTATTAAACAGACCAGTGGCAGGCAGGACAAGAGTGTTGGTCCTGCAAGTAGGTAGACTATATCTGTGGCCAGACGAAGGCAATGTAAACTCTCCAGAGAGAAGGCTAGGATCAGCCAGGATCGACAGGGCCTTATTCAGAGTCCTAACCAATTACTATGAGATCGATTCATTCAGAGTTAAGTCTACAACTACCCCCTGCAGCCTGTTCCTGTTCTTTAGAGTAACTGACCCATACCAGCTAAAAATGGAAAACGCCAGGACAGATTCAATAAAACAAGAGTAAAACTCCTTCATCAAAATGTTGTCCAAGTTAAAGGCATGAAGTATCCAAAAAAATGCTTCCTTTGGTGGAATTTTTTGTGCACAGCATCCATCTAAAGTTTCGAGGGCCAGCTTATCATTAATTACAGTGCCATGATATTTTATGCTGCTGCACCCGCTCAGTAGCCGGATCATTTATAAGCACAGGGGAGACATCTGTGGGATTCCTCCTAGAGTCAATAGTCAGCTCCTTGGTTTCACATACAGTGATATTTAATGAGGACATCCAACCCCATTCCATAAAATCTGCCACTACAGGGCCATGATCAGGCTCACTACTACTGAAGAGAGACACAATATTGAATCATCAACAAACTTTATGATATCACTCTCACATGCTGGCTGCAGCACTCATTTACGTACAACGCATGTGAAAGAGGTGAGAGGGGGCACCCCTGGGGGAGCAAGTGGAGGACAGATAAAACACTGTTAACTTTCCCACACTGAGATCTCAGACCAGGAGCAGTGCTGTGAATGCTGTGAATGCTCTTTTACCTTTTAGCTAAAAGTGTTTCTCTTTTGTCTTTATTTCTGCTTTTTTAATCCATTGCCACACAGGATGATGCCGAGTTAGTGTCTGAGAGTCTTGCAAGGGTAATGTACAAATTAAAACAACACACTTAAGACAAGGACTGTTAGTTTTAATGGATCCTCATGAATTGCTCTGTAGAATAATTTTGAACTGTGTGTTTTTCAGTATGTTCTAATTCTGTGCAACTCTATTGGGACTCCCCTGGACTCAAAATACATTGACATCGGTGAGTTCATTTAGCCAAAGCACCCATGAAGTGAATGTTCTTACATTATACCAGGGTAACTAAACAAATTATGTGCTCTGCACGCTTCCATACAGTGAGCATACAGAAGGGAAATCTTCTTAATCAGTGGGTTGAGGAGAGTCCTAAATTACCATTATGTTGGTGTATGTCTTGAAGCCAATGTGAGAGATTACACCCTGTGTACTGAGAAACGGTGGCTGGCTTTCTGCCATCTGCCTCCCACACTTACATCCTTCATGGACCTTCAGGATCTAATAGCAAACAGACAGTGAGCACTGGGCGTCTGCATATCTCACAGATATTCAGCACTCAGTCTCTGCTTGACCTGACTGAATGTTTGCTGAGAAGTTCAGGCAGAGACACTTAAATGTCTGCAGATTCAGAGCCTCAGTACCTGGCTTCACGGAGTGAGCTTGTAGGGGGGATCTCCTCTCTGTGGCCTTATGATGTTTTTTCCAGACAGGTTAAGGTGCATCTTTTTGATTACACACAGTGTGGTTCTGGTTTAACTGTCTCGTCTTCCCTCAGGCAAAGATACAAAAAAGATGTACAAACATTAATTTGCCACATTTTTGGAGTTTGGTTTAGTTTAGTTCCCTGTAAGAAAATGAATTGTTTTATATAAATTTTCGCAACCCTAATAAAATCTTTGTACTTAATTACCATTCATTTCTGAACTGAAACTGTAAGTCTTGAGGTCTGTGGGCCCTGACACGAGTCAATGGTCCTGGTGTCCTGCTTTTGATTAGTGTCAGTCACTCCAGTTTTTGTGGTGTGTCCTGGACCACTGGTTCTAGACAAACCTTGTCTGCAGCTGATTGAGCTTGCTGATCTCATCTGGACAAAAACAAAAGACCAAGGGCTGTCAACTCCAGAGCCATTTAAAACTATTTATCAGACATATTCTCAGTAAGAAGTGTTATGGTATATTATAAAACCGTCTAAGTAGTGAGTGAGAGTGGGGTGAAGAGGGTAAGCAAAAGCTGCTTTATCATAGCAGCAGTTCATATAATGATATTCCTTGGTGTTTTTTTCCTTTTTCAGAATGTCAGAATCAATGTCAAGACCTCATAAGAACAAAGAAAAATTTAAAATCCTCTCAGTTGATGACATGGCCCACAAAGTCATTTGTATTCAAAAAATTGATGCCCAAGCTCAGCATACCCATAATCACCCAAATTAACTTTCTATGAAGTGGATGGATTTGATGAAACTGCTCTTAATGACACTAAATTATCTACACTCTGCACTGTTTTCCAGCTTTGTGATTAAGTCTGTTTCTTGTTTACTTGGTCAGATCCATTGTTTGTCACCATGACCAAGACACATGTGATTGCTGCGTCCAAAGAGGCTTTCTACTTGTGGCAGTACAGAGTGGCCAAAAAATTAACTGCTCTGGAAATCAACCAGGTGACAAGAACCAAAAAGGAGGGAAGAGAGAGGTGAGTTGAGTTGTTGGCACAACACTGACAGTAATAAAAGAGCTACATCTCAGCTGGACGTTAAAGGACTGTTTTTAACAAAGCCAGGTGGTGTATGAAGACAAACTAGAACACCCATGTCAGAAATGACAGTACATATCAAGTAGATCATGGAAAGTTACTGAGAGGCAAGATAACCACAAGGCTGTATTCTGTGAGTCAGTGGATTAGACCTTGGGTTAACTGGCCAACTGTTTCATTGTTGGGTGTTGCTACTGCCAGTGTCATGAAAAGGTTTCATTCATCTGAATCAGATGCCCGTTGAGTTTCCACTCTGACTGGGCATGACCTAATGTTCTGCCAGAGTTGTCCTAGCACCTGGACCACAGTTTACCTCAAAGGAAAGGACAACTATTTGTCTGTCTGGCTGTCACTCTGGCTCCTTTTCATTTGTTCTCACTTCCTGCCTTTACAGGGTTTATCACATTGACAGCAATCCTTCTGGAGCCGGTGACGGCGTTGCAGATTTTTCAAAAGCCTTCACAGTAAGAGAGATTTTTAACTTTTAAGTTGCCGGGATTTTCTGACATCCCTCTGAAGCAAAAAAAAAACAAAAAAAACCCCACTTTTGAACAACTTTTGTACAAAGTACTGTCAAACTAACACACCACTGCTAAAAGTATTTTATGTACAGACAGACTGGTAGTTCAAAAAGATACAAAGTTAACAATTATGTGTTTTTTACTACAGATTGTATGAATCATGGGGGTTCATATGTATATTTCTGTTATGTTTCAGGCAACTCGAGATCCCATTTGTTGTATTACAGCAACAGATAAGACCCTGATTGTGGTATGTACATCCCTGTTCATGTCAATTTTGAACCATGCAATAAAATTAAGAGTAAAATGGAAGAAAAACATTGAATGTTTGGGTGTATGTGTGCTTACAGGGACGTGAGTCTGGCATCATCCATAGATACAGTCTCCCCAATGTTGTTCTCATCCAGAAGTACAGTCTGAACAATAGAGCCTACTATCTATCATTAAACTGCAACTCCAGGCAAGCATAAATTTCTGTTGTGCTGATTTTAGTTGTTTTTGCAAATATATCTGTTATTAACTCGTCAAACTTCTCATTTGCTATCCTGTCACCTAAAATGCAATCACCTCTTTCCTCAGTCGTCTGGCCATAATCGACATCGCAGGTGTTCTGACTTTGTTGGACCTGGAAGTTCGTGTCTCCACTGACGAAAGCACAGGAAACCAGGCATCTGCGGGAGATCCATCCAAGTTTGAACGCAAGGATGTTTGGGACATGAAGTGGGCAAATGACAACCCTGATCTGTTTGCCATGATGGAGAAGACCAGAATGTATGTCTTCAGGAACCTAGACCCAGAGGTATAAAGCCCAACTGCATTGTCTTATTGTTAGTAAATAAACATCTAGCAACTGTTGCACTAATATATTTTATCTTAAAAAACAGGAACCAATCCAAACATCTGGATACATCTGCAACTTTGAAGACCTGGAAATTAAATCTGTACTACTTGATGAAATCATGAAGGTAAACCTTTGGCCCATAAAAGGTCCCATTTTAGGTCCTAACAAAGTCAAGTTGATAACTAAAACACGGCCACTTCTGCTTATACTATGGTACTTACTTTTCTGTAGCTCCTATTAATGGTGCCATTTGCTTCTTAAATATCCCAAACAAGTTTATTCAAAGTGGTTTAAACTTACTGTAGATTGTCTTTATATCACCTGTCTGTTTACTGTTGTGGTCACAGCTGATTGGAAAATGGTGAAAATGGTGAGTGGTTCATGGACTGCTTTTAGATGGCACTTCTTTAGTCTTTTCACTACCCAAAGTGTTTTGCAACACAAGTCAGCATTTCTGTTCACACATACATTCACAAACTAATGAAAAGAGGCTTCTCTACACAGTGCCAACCTGCTCATTAAGAACTTACATTCGCACATTCACAAACTGATGGAACAGTCTTGGGTTCAGCATGTTGCCTAAGAACATTTCCAAATGCAGACTGTAGGAGTTGGAGAACAAACCACCAACCCTCGAATAAGTAGATGATCCACTAACGGGCCACAGTTCAATGGAAATAATCTCTTGTAGTGTTAACAGTCATGAAAAGAGGATTTTCTCATTGTAAAAACTTTGTTGCACCCAGAAAGTTCTCAAAGATGCAGTTTATTTGTTGAAAAAATTTAACACTTAGTTACTGGTTTTGCTTGACAGGATCCAGAGAGGCCTAACAAAGACAACCTCATCAACTTTGAAATACGCTCCTTGAGAGACAGTCGTGCATTGATTGAAAAAGTGGGGATCGAAGATGCCTCGCAGTTCATTGAAGACAATCCACACCCAAGACTCTGGTATGTGCAACTGTTATTTTTTTTTTTTTAACATTTGATTCAGTACAGAATGGTCTCTGGCTGATTCTATGTCAAGTCTTGTAGCATCCCTCAAGAGACCTGTCATCATAATCCAAAAAGCTCTACCTATTCTAGAGGTTAGATCCAGTCTGTGACATAAGAACAGTCTCTGCACTTCCTCATAGAGATATTAAGTTGAAAATTAATGTAGTTTGACTCAGATGGATTGACTGCAGATATTAACTTGTTAAAGACATCTAACATATTAATTCACTGTTGCAAAGCAGTCTGGGTTATGGATTGATAAGTGAGAGCTAAATAACTGTTTCTTTTTGTATCTACATTGATCAAATTAAAGTGAGTGTAAGGATTTATGGATACACATCATAACAAGCAGCCCTTCTGGTCACAGTAGCTAACAGACCCTCTCTCTGTTGTGAACCTGTCAGGCGTTTGCTGGCTGAGGCAGCTCTACAGAAACTGGACCTGAAAATGGCCGAGCAGGCCTTTGTCCGCTGCAAAGATTACCAAGGCATTGAGTTTGTCAAGCGCCTGGGCAACCTGCAGAGTGAGCCCATGAAACAGGCAGAGGTGGCAGCATACTTCAGCAACTTTGAAGAAGCTGAGCGGATGTACCTGGACATGGATCGCAGGCACGTTTAGCTTTATTTGTTGAGGTGTATTTGAGGGTGACATAGAAACCTCCACTAATTGATTCAGCTTGTTTGCTTTTACTTAGTTTTTCAATGTATGTGTCACCCAGTGGTATGTTTGTTTTTTTTTTGAGCATGATGACCAGTGGGTGTTTCATCTCTTACAGGGACCTTGCCATCAGCCTCAGAATCAAGCTGGGAGACTGGTTCAGGGTGCTTCAGCTGCTGAAAACTGGCTCTGGTGACTGTGATGATGCTCTGCTGGAACAGGCGTATAATGCAGTCGGAGACTACTTTGCTGACAGACAGAAGTGGTATTGAACCTTAGTTTCCCTTTTAGTGACATTTAGTGCACCAGTGTATTTTGTATAGAAACAATTTATACTCATGCATACATACTATTATAAAATCTGTCTGTCAAGAGAAAAAAATTCCATAATGTTGATTTGCATAATTTCAGTAACCAATCTAATATCTTCTGTATATTTTTTTGTTCAGGTGCATTATTTAAGCAGCTTTAATCTACAGCAAATATACAAAGTGCATACACATGCACAAATAAATATAAATAACGCAAATAAATAAAATAACAAGAAATAACACATTTTGGATAACAGGACTGTCATCAGTATAATGTAGTAAACTTAGTCTTTAGCCTCCAAAGTTCAATAAAACTATAAAAGATGGAGGGTGCTTTGTGTCTTGATACCAACGTTTTAATGTTCTGCCAAGTGCCAGACTTTGCTGCCAGTTCACTTTTTATGGGAGATGAGTTGGAAATTAAAAAGTTCTAAGTTAAATACCCTTTGAAAGTATACGGTTTAGGATAAAAAAACTAGATTTAGAATTAAAATTAAAAAATATAATAAAAATAAAATGTTGACAAAATCTCCACTCCTTCTTTCTGATTTGATCTAATTTTCTAATTAGAAAAACTTTAAGAACAAACTTCATAATAAAAAAACACATCGTAATTAGGAATTGTAAGAATTGTTTTAAGACAAAACATGAAGATATTCTTTGATATCAGAGGAAATGTGGCCTGACTTAAGGTTAATCTTCTTCTGTTTCAAGGGTCAATGCAGTGCAGTACTACCTTCAGGGAAGTAACCAGGAGAGGCTGGCAGAATGCTACTACATGTTAGAGGACTATGATGGCCTCGAAAGGCTGACCACTGTGCTGCCAGAGAATCATAAACTTTTACCGGTGAGCAAATTGTTGCAGTTCGACTAAAAGAATTCTTTTATTTTCTCTTTGGATCAAAGTTTTTAACATCAGTGACTCTGAATCTGTACATTTCACTAAAACCAACTCTACTGCATCTCCTCTATTGATGTTCTCCATGTCTGTGTTGTAGGAGATTGGACAGATGTTTGCCACTGTGGGCATGTGTGAACAGGCTGTGAACGCCTACCTTAAGTGCAACCAGCCCAAAGCTGCTGTTGACACCTGTGTGCATCTGAACCAGGTGAGAGACAGACGGAAAACTTGTGGCGCCAGACTGACACGCTGAAGACACAGAAACTTTGTTTGACAGCTTTGGACCACAGCAGTTACTGGCACCAGCTGTCCTCCCACTCCCATCCTCCTGAGTGATATTAGCCACAGTGTGTGAATACTGCTCTCAAACTATGCTCCACCAATGTGAGTTTTATCCTTTGGCTGAAAAAAAGGGATCGATTTGGACTCTGTGAGAGAGAAGTTAAGGTATTGTTAGCTGCCACTACTGAACTTTGTAAAAATGTGAAGCTGCAGCTGGCTTTAGTTTAAAGGAAGCTCAACATGTGTGTAATTAACCCCGTGTTGATGCAAAAGAACAAGTGATTAGCAGTCCCAACTTCCTCCCTTGTCGGCAGTGTGCTGCCCTCATGCTGTGTTTTGGACAAAGAAAGAACAGGCTGTCACTTTTACTGTTTCCTCTCAACCCTTCTGTTGTCTCATCCCAAGTGTTTGATGTGTGCAAAGGTTTCTCATGTTATTTAACTGCTTTGCTTTGACAATAGGTAAGACATGCAGCTATAGGTTATTGACAAACATGTTGCATTTATAGCACTGATTTTTTATGATCATTACTTTTGGCTGTAGCTCTTAAAATACAGTGTTTGCCCAGTGAATGTGAACAGTAACGTTGTCATTTTGTTTTTAATTAAATGTTGTAATCTTCTCACAGTGGAACAAAGCAGTGGAACTTACCAGGACCTACAACATGAAGGAGATTAAATCCCTTCTGTCTAAATATGCTTCACATCTGCTTGAGAAGAATAAAACTTTAGAGGCAGTGGAACTTTATCGGAAAGCCCACCATTTTCTTGATGCAGCCAAACTGATGTTTAAGGTAGGCTTACGCTTTCATGCTCATTGATTTTAAGTAGCCTCATGACAAAAAAAAGTCTCACATGGCTTTTTCATCAAAATGAACATTTCTGCTCTAAAATAATAAAACAAGAATGTAAGATAAGTTTGGATCAACTGGTGAATGTTTATTTTTACTGGAATAAATTATTGAAATAAAGGTGAATGAAACCTCGAACTGGCCATATTCTATGTTATGGAGGAACTAATTTCTTCAATTGTAGTGAGAAAATTAAGAGAAGAAAATACATAAATATACAACTGACTATATTATATTTTGATAGATTGCTGGAATGATATGATGTTGTTCACATACCATGAAATTTTGTATCTACTCTTACAGATAGCAAAAGAGGAGGCAGAGAAAAGGACCCGACCACTGCGGGTGAAGAAGCTCTATGTGCTGGCTGCACGTCTTGTTGAAGATTACCATGAGCAGGTGAAGACGTCACAGCAGAGCAAAGCCAAAGGGAAGAAGTCTGAGGTATTCATTATGTGTATTTTCATACCTACATATACCATGAATAAAGCTGGACAAAGTCAAAGTCAGACATCATGCTTTGTACTGTGTGCCATTTATTGTTTAACTATACACAGTGCCCTGTGTTAACACTACATTTGCTGTAATCAGGCAACATTTGCACTTGCTGGGCTGCTTGAAGAAGATGCAACTTTATCAGATAACCGTATTGTGGACAATGCCTGGCGTGGAGCGGAAGCTTATCACTTCTTTCTGCTCGCTCAGAGGCAGCTATATGAAGGCTACATGGAGAACGCCATGCGCACAGGTACTGAACCCCAAACACTACACCATACACAGAGTTCAGTTCACATTGGATCAGTCATAGTGTATCCTATCTTTTTAGACTGTTACCTGGAATATTTTTGTCTTTCTCATTTATTAAGAAAACATGCAATTGCCAAGGTTGGTGTTAAGCAAATTTTTGAAGCAGACATTGTTCAGATCAGTGCAGCATAATGAAACTGTATTCTATTCCTTTAGTATACTTTGTGTAAATAAGGATCTCAGTCAAAAGTAAGACTGTTCATAGCTTTGAACAGTGTTTAACTTTTAAAACTATGCATCCTTCTTGATTTTTGTGATCATCTCACGAAGGTCTGTCCCACAGATTTGAATTTCAAATCAGCTAGGCTTTCGTAGCTTACTCTATGATTACTTACTGAACTGTATGTTCTGACATGATCCCAAAATGTCTCTACAACATTCAAACTCAGAGATCTTAAATCTAATTCAAAGTAACAATATGTTTCATTATTATCACCTGTCCCTGACTTTAGGAGTAACACCAGTCAGAGGGAGAGGAAGTCAGCAAACATGACAAAGCATGAATATTACTTTAATAGATTACCTCATCTGTACACATTTCTGCCTTAGTTAGTCGTAATGATTTTCATGTACAATGGTTTATGTTTAACAATAAAATTAACAAATCTCATGATTCAACATGACTGTATGACATCATCAGACGTCTTTGGTTTCAGTAAGAGGAAGCTTGGGGTAGGAATTACATATTGAATCAAGTCTGACTTGCAAAGTTTAGTTACCTTGTCTTGAACTTTATTGATTGCCTCCTTCATTTATTGTGCCTGATTTTGAATTCTTCTTTTTTTAGTCCCTTAAGAGAGAATTAGTTGTTGTACAATGTAACTTTTGAATTTAGAGTTTATCCTCTCAGAGGGGAATTTCCTATGCAAAACACTGTAATATAACAAACAGCAAACAGCACAAAGTAGTAACATACAGGGACTAACAGCAGAACAGACAACAAATAAGAAAATAAGACCATAGATTTGGAGACTAGGGCTAAGCTGGGGAACTGGCTGCATTTTATATCAAATAAACAGTCTTGAATAACATGAGGATGCCTACATAATGACATGCAAAGCATGGCCTCTTACGGATGGTAGTCATTTTACATATGATACCAACAGACACATTTTTGTCACGGTATGTTCAGTTCAAACATTGAGGCGAATTACCCCGCAAAAACATTCATATGTGGTCACTTTTAAGGCTATATTATGTAAATATCTTATGTAATAGATCTGTCTTAACTATTTCTCCTTTTTTCTAAAGCCCTTCACCTGAGAGAGTATGAGGACATCATTCCAGTGGTGGAGATCTACTCTCTGCTCGCTATTTGCGCTGCAGCCAACACGGCCTTTGGCACATGCTCACAGGCCTTCATCAAGCTGGAGTCCTTAGAGAGTCTGGGCCTGGAGCAGAGGCAACTTTATGAAGATCTGGCCCTGGAGATCTTCACCAAGCACAGCCCAAAGGACAGCCGCTCGATGGAGCTGGACAGCTCATCAGAGGGGTGAGTTTAGATGAAACCCTCTATAAAGTTCCAAATGTTAATAAGGGGATGTTTTTTAATTATTACTGTTAAATATGACCCAGGAGAATAAGTGGAAAAAAAGACAGTGTTTAGGAAGTTGCAATAAACAGCAGTCTACCTTAGGCTTTTCTTGAGTTTGTCCGTTGTAGATTCAGCACTGTAAGATACTGAATGTGGCTTGTGATGTATGCTCTTAGACTCATTTTTTAAAATTGACTTTTTAACATACAACTGGAGAAACTAAAAGAGTTCTCTGCTCCATTTCTGAGAAAAACACAAAATAGACTGAAGCCCGCTTGCAGTCAGTTCTTACAGCAGTATTTAAAATGACCTAAACCATTTTCCCTTCAGCAAAGCGGAAGTGCAGGGATGTGTTTTTCTGCCAGTAACCTTTTAAATGGTTATTGAGTGGACTTTTTTGTGTCAATAAAGTCAAAACATAGTGCTATAGAGACATGGACCAAGGACTTGGTGTACTCTCATCACTAAAATGGAACATCGATCTGCATATAATTCTCTGAAAACTCTTTGTCTTCCCGTAAACCTTTTTACTCTTTTCTATGACCTTGCTATATCACAATATTTCCTGATTATAACTGATTCTATTTTTTTCTTTTTAGGGCAGAAGAAAAGTTACCCACATGTATTGTGACAGGTCTACCAATTCAGGAGTACCAGCTCTGGGCATGCAGTGTGTGTAAACACTGCGCCCTTGTGCAGGAGATCCGCAAATACAAGTGCTGCCCGTTGTGTCACAGTCTTATAGCATGAAGCTCAGTACCTTTAAAGAAACTTCATATTTGAGGGAAAAATATTTTAAAGCATTGTAATTTACTTTTGACTATATGCATGTGTTTTATTTATTTGAATTTGTGTATTTGCTAGTGAACATACTTGCATTTGGTACAAACTTAATACTCAGAGTTTTTGGACCAGCAGTGCTTTTAATGGTTTGTATTCAAATAGGCAGCTAGGGTGGTAAGAGAACAAGCAACAAAACTGAAACTATCCTTGGTGT
>JAUZTA010000009.1:13306454-13328612 GCA_034780835.1 Ctenochaetus striatus
ACATTGTAAAATATATGTTCAGTGAACTTCAGTTTATTTTTGTTTAATGATTTAGTAAAAATTTTTTGAAACATGAATGAATAGAATTGCTCTTTTTAATACATGAACAAACATAACTGCTCTGTTTACTATTTTTATATGGAAGCAGATGTTGAATAAAGTGTCACATAAATGCAAAAATATAGAATGTATTGTGATTGGATTTCATTTTTTAGACTTTCTCAGGTTATGCTGCATTCATGACCCACTGTACGTCACATGGAAAATGCTGTCCAAAGGACATATGATCTACAAACCATTGCAATTAGAACCTCCCTTATATTTACTGAGAACATTATTACACTTTTGAATGGGACTAAACAAAAAAGTATCTGGGAGTGAACTTTCATCCAGCCAGATAAAATACACCCTAAAGGGGGTTGTGTCCTTGGCTGTTCTGGGACAGTTTGGAAGAAGGAACACAGCAGAGTTCAAAGGGATCCATTGTTTGTAATGTGGTTTGGTTCCTAACACATGATAAAATTGTTTTTTTCTTTTTAGATAGCTATTTCAAAACAAAATTGATTGCCTGAATTAAAGAAAAAGGTTTTAAGAGGCTTGACCACACTTGATAAATAATTTGCACAACACTAATGGTTGAAGAAATTAGATGAAACACCACATTCTCACAGCTGCACTGCAGTCTGTATTGAAGGTGCTCTCTGTTGTGCTGAATGTCAGTGTTCCACAGTGGCCTGTTGCTAACACAACCTTCTTCTGCCACCTACTGTCAGTAAATTTCATCAGCAGTGTCGCATCATGAATAGTTATTCTATAAGTAATTTTAAGTTTTCTACATCTCACTCTGTTTAGCATCAAGGACATATCATTTGGTATTAACTGCAGTTGGAAAGGACATTACAGATTGCCCGTTACACTACAGAGACTTTTGTCTTCCAGCTGCAGCTTGATTTGTCTTAATATTACTTAAGCTGGGACATAATGGAGCAGTTTTTTCAGGGCTGTATTGATTTTCGCAAATGACATAAATAAGGAGTTATTGTTTCAGCATCATACTGGGGTTCTTCATTTCATCTAAGTCATTTACTTACATAATACACTCTATATAATTAGCCTGAATTCTGTTTTAAAGCTTTTTAAATGAATTATCCAAATTACACTTAATGTTCACATATAAAAAAGGACCAGTATGTGTATATTTTAACATGGATGTCTGTTGTCCCCAAAAATTACTGAGTTTTTTTTTGTTTGTTTGTTTTGTTTTGTTTTTGTTTAAACTCAGCTTTAGTAGATGGTGGGCCCTAAATTGAGTTGGTGATGCCAAATAATTATGGGCAGTAGTAAATGCTCACATCACTGTTCAGTTTTCCTAAAGACCTTCTTGCTTCCTCTCTGCATGGGTAGGCAGCGGTTAGTGTACTGTATAGGCCTTGTGCAATTTCAGTTTGTTTTATTTCTCTAAAACCAGGTCTTTACTTAGTAGCTCCTTTTTATACCCCCTCTGTGTATACTAGTTTGGCAGTTTATTTTTTTATTGTTTAAAACAAAAAGGCAGAATGACAAACCCAAATCTCACAAAGCTAAGAAAACAATCAAAAGAAGATAAAGAAAAAAAGAAAAGAAAGCACTTTACACTGAAGAGCGCTCAGCCTAAAGAAACATAAAATATTTAAAGAGATCAATTCGGCACACCTTACGAGTAAATCAAGCGGCGCACCCGGGACACTAAAACAGCACATTACACATCCAGGTTGAAATGCATTGTAAAGAACAGCCTGTTAGTGGGAGAGATGTGTCAGTGTGTGTGTGTGTGTGATCGGTTGTCCTGGTTTAAGCTGCGTTGCGTGCTGCGCTAGACCCCGAAACACCACACCACTGCAATGTACACTGCACACACACTGAGCACACTGCGCGAAGTGAAGCAGCCACAGGACATCTGCGCCGCCACCTGAACGACACATGGCCAGGTACGCAACGCTTACCTTTTCTTTCACTTACAAAGTTTATCTATAGGGACGCATGACATGGAAAAAACTATGCTCTTGCTGGAAACTTGTTTGATTCATTTTTTGTGCACGATTTTATGTTTGTTTTCTTTTATTTATTTATTGGCGCAAGATTTCCAGTGTCCTTGTAATGGTTGCACAAAGTCTGTTTTTTTATCGCTTTGGTCTCCTTACTTTTTATGTGTCGCCAGAGGTGCGTTTTAAGAGTCTAAAACAAACAACTTTTATGGCTGCAGAAACGTGTCAAATCTGACCTTGGTATGCCATTTTACTGCAATTTGAGACACTGTGTTACAGTGCGTAACACAATACAAGTATACGGTGCTACTCGTTTCAGTGCTGCAAGCAGGAATGACAGCTGGTATTAGGTGTTATTGATGACTGTTGACGAATACAAAGTCAATATTTGTGAAATGTTGCCCTCACTAGGTATCATAAAGGTCTGCAACAAAGACATCAATGTTGCATCCATCAGTTTTAACCTCTGAGCTACTGGCATTTAATACATTTTCTCTATTGGGCCAGTTGTTCTGATGTTAAGGTGTGAATCAATTTCTGTTGCATTTTACACTGAAACTGAAAACTGATAACTGAAGCATTTTAATTATGTTGTTTGTTGCATGCAAATGCAAACTGTAAAACTATTGTCACATAATATTTGAAACTTAACCTGTGTATTTTTAATGCCTGATCGAGGCATTTCATTTGTAGATTACGCATTAAAATCGCACAGCAAGTGTTGATGATTTACCCATTGCATTACAGGGTGTCACAGAAACCCAGATGCAACATGAGTCTTGCCAGCTTTGATGTAATGCACTCACAGTGTGATCAAATGACACACAAGAAAATGCTAAGTGTATTAATTTCAATGTCTTTGTGTGCAGGCAACCAAGCGTCTGAGATTTTCCCCAAAGACAGCTGTACAGTGTCTAGCAGCTGCTCCAGCATGGTGTATGGTCAGATCTTTCATCAGCACAGCCCTGATGATTGCTTTATTAATGTCAATGTTGGTGGTTTCAAACAACGAATGGAGCACGATGTTCTAAAACGTTTCCCACAGACACGTCTGGGTCGCCTCCTGGCTTGTAGCTCCAAAGAAGCAATCCTGGAGCTCTGCGATGACTTTAGTCCTTCTGAAATGGAATACTACTTTGACCGCAATCCACGTTTTTTCTGCTATGTGCTCAACTTTTACCTCACAGGCAAAATCCACCTGGTAGATGGGTTATGCATTGTCTCATTTTTTCAAGAGATTGAGTATTGGGGCATCAAGGAGCGCCACCTAGACTTCTGCTGCAGCGACAAATTCCATGAGCTGATGGAGCTTGCCAAGGACAAGCACTGGGATCAGAGGAGCGATGATCTGCAACTCCAGAGCTTGGACTCATCTTTTGAGGAGCTGTCAGCTTTAGAGGAGGACATAGAAGTGTTTGAAGGTTCCTGGTGTGCAGATGTCCGCAGGAATATTTGGCTTCGACTTGAAAATCCAGGTTATTCTACTTCCGCCAAAGTGATGGCTGTAGCATCCCTAAGCGTGGTCATTATCTCCATTATTGCCATGTGCATACACAGCATACCAGACCTCCATCAAATGGATCTCAATGAGAAAAAGATTGAAAACCCAGTGCTGGCTTTCTTTGAGGGCTTCTGTGTTCTGTTCTTCTCTGCAGAGTTTGTTCTTCGTTTGGCAGTTGCACCATCTCCCAGGAAGTTCTTGTGCAGCCCTCTAAATATTATTGACTTGATGTCAATTATGCCCTTCTATGTCACAATAGCCTGTGATATAATGGATGAAGGGGAGAACACAGACCTGGAGAATGTTGGCAAAGTGGTTCAGATCTTGAGGTTGATGAGAGTGTTTCGCATCCTAAAACTGGCTCGCCACTCAGCTGGTCTTCGCTCTCTTGGTGCCACGTTGCAACACAGCTCCCATGAAGTAGGGCAGCTGGTGCTTTTCTTGTCTGTGGGCATTTCCATGTTTTCTGCTCTCATTTACTGCGTAGAGAAAGACTCTCGAGAGTCAGAGCTTCACACTATCCCCATAAGCTGGTGGTGGGCCACCATTAGCATGACCACAGTGGGTTATGGGGACACCTTTCCTGTTACGCTTGCTGGGAAGCTAATAGGAACCCTGTGTATCATCTGTGGGCTGCTGATTGTTGCTCTGCCCATTACTAATATCTTCAATAAATTCTCCAAGTTTTATCAGAGGCAAAGACACATAGATCTCAGACAAAGCCATAACACTTGCACAAGTGCAGGAGAGTCTAGCTCGAGGGCTTTCAAAGAGTAGCTATGAAAGCTGCGGTGACCATGACATGAGCAGGTGAGGGTGTTAGCTTTTTATTGTATTGAACCTGAAAAAAATTGGGACTTTCTTGTCTTGCCACGACAAAAATGTTCATGGCTCCAGAAATTCGTTTTGTTTTGTTCAAGATTAACACCACTCTCATGTCTGTAAACTCAATATGTGGCTGGAACCAGAAGCTCGTCACCTGGTTAGCATAACAAGGACTGGCAACAGGAGAAAACAGCTGTCAAAGTACCAAAACCGCCTGCTAGCACAGGAAACCGCAGATACCACTTACTTTTCTGGCGCAAAACACCATGAAGGCTAAGACAAGAAATTGTTGTTTGAATCAGTAGAACATGTTACTTAGTTAGCTTTAGAGATGCCAGTAGGTTGATTTCATTGTTTTGGACAAAGTCTGACTAGCTGTTTTCCCTTGTGTCAAGTCTTTATGGTATACTAAGCTAACTTGCTGCCACATGTAGATAAGGGGGTGGTATCTTTCTTCTCATGTTACTTTGGGTAAAAGCAAATAAATTGCCAAAACACCAAACTGCTCCTTTAGCATTATTGACCTTGTTTAGTGTATTAACAAGTCAACTGAGGAACTTGGGATGCAAGATACATTTCTGAAACATGCTTAGTACAATAAATGGAATGGATGTAGTAATTTTCTAGACTACTCAAAGCACTGTGCACTTCATGTCATCATTCACCCATTTATTCATATTCTATTTACCATGGTGTCAAAACAAGGTGTCACCAGCTCATGAGAAACAAACACACTCACACATTGAGCGAAAAACAATCAGGAGCAGATTAGAGTTCAATCTTTGATCAAGGACATTTTGATATGTTGATTGGATCAAAGCACTGACCTGCTCTTATCCTGAGCCAAAGCTGCCCCATCAAAATCAGCAAATCTAATAGACTGTTTTCAAGCCAATATATGCATTATGAAAGTTTGACAGACCGAGTCACATTGATTCTTGCATTTATAGCAAATTTTTAAAACCTCACAGCTGTGTTCACTGAAAAAACCCTGTATGAAAAGATGATGTAGCCATGAATGTCCCGTCCTTGTCTCCATTCCTGCTCTGCTGTTTCAATCTGCTACGTCATGTCCTCGTGTCTAATCCAATGGAATGTTCCTAGCTGTTTGTTTGGTCATCAGTGTACTGCATTCTTAATCAATGTGTATGGGTCAACAACAGCTAAAGTCAATAAAAATCTTCACAACATGCTGCTTTTCCTGTTCATCCCACTATAAGTATTAAGAGTCTTTAAACAGAGAAGATCCAACAGGAAATAATGATATAATGTCACATTTGTGTTGAATTTATATGGAAGAAAACATCTGATCTTGCTGTGGTTTGATGCTGTCCTTCTTGCCGCACTTACCTCTCTCAACAATATCTCTCTCCTATCTGTTATCTCCTCCACTGATAAGAGAGTGCCAATCAATGAAATCCGTCCAAATAACTGAGTTCCCCTTCAAACAATGTCAGAACTGTAGATAACAGAAATGTCTGGCTCAGTCCCATTGATATAAATATAAGAGAATGGCCTCTATGATAATGTTTGTGGTCTGTGGTGAGGTGGTGGTCTTGTAGAGAGCTGATGACTACAACTTTTATGATATTTTCCACCCGTTAGGTGTCAGGGAACTGCTTAGTAGCTTGTGGCTTCAGCCCTGAAATAAGTATCCACGTCAGCACTCGGGGGTATGGTCAGCTTCTTTGCTTGGGTGCCTCCTCCTGCCTCTTGCCTTTGTGCCCAAAGTCACGCAGTATTGCACTGTGACTTAGTTCATTGCTTTATTCTTCATAAGTGAAAATGGCTGTCAGCATTATCTGTGGTCAGCTGAAGGGCAGCCAGGTGGTTCCTACACAGGAATATAGAGAGTTTCTCTGCTGTTGGTGCACTCGGAACAATTAAGAGCAAGACTGAAAGTCTAAACCTGCTAGTGACCCCATGAGATCCAACAAAAGGAGCATCGGAAGTACCTTACTTGCAAAAATGAAAATATGTTATGTTTTGTGTTTAATACTGTATGATATTATTTAGTCAACAGTATCAAAACAATAACAGCAGTACTTTGTTTATAACTGAAGTTAAATCAAGTAGACTTTTTCACTCTCCCGTTACCTCAGTCATTCTCTTATTTATGATACTGCAGTCATTTCATGCTGTTTTTATGTGTGTTAAAGGCCAACTCAGCATTTTCTGACCACACCTTTTGAATTACAGACACATATACATATGAAATAGCAAATAGCTAATGTAAAAAACCCTCCACTTTTATATGTGACGGTATCGATGTGCTGTTTATGTTTATGTTTGAGTTATAGATGGTGCTTTGAACAGCTTAATAACAACAGATTTTTTGCTAACACATAAGACCAAAGCAAAGCCAGTACCCACACATGAACACAAACAGTTCCTACTGAATACAAACGTTGCTCTGTGCCTGTTGTTTAAATTTACAAATATTAGTTAACACAGTCACCGTATAAAGTATGTAGGGTGATGCAATGTTATTTGTCTTTTTTTGCTTAGCCTGGTAGTGCACAAAAAAAGAAAAACAATTAATGATTATATGTTCACAGAGATGAAATCAATCACTAAAAAAACCATGGTGCAGCAGTGGCTAGCACTGTTGCCTCACAGCAAGAAGGTTGTTGGTTCAAACCTTCTGGCCAGGTTGGGTCTTCCTGTGTGAAGTTTGCATGTTCACCACGTGTCTGTGTGGGTGCTCTGGTTTCCTCCCACAGTTCAAAGACATGGAGGTTAAATTAACAAGTGACTTTAAATTAGCTATAGCCAAGGATTTTGGCATGAACCGTTGTCTTTCCTCTTTGTGTTAGCCCTATGATGAACTGGCAAGATATCAAAGGTGAACCCCACCGTTTCATTCAGCTCCAACTCTCCTAACCCTGCAAAGAAGAGGAGGTTATTGATCAGGAATGGAAGGAAAAATCCATATTCCCTGTTCTGTCAAGAAATATATTTCAAAGTTCAGCTAAAACTGATATAAGGCTTCAGCTGTCTGATCAGAGAAATAAGTGGGGATGTTACAAATTAAGAACTGGGATTCCCTCTTTGTTTTGTGGAGCTTCTACTAAAGCTCAGCACAGAAACACAAAATAAAGAGTAAAATACAAAAAGGAACTTATAATTGAAGACACTAACATTGGAGCATCCCCATTTAGATTCACTGATCAGACTGCTGAAGCGTCATGTCAGCTCCGGCTGAATTTTGAAATGTATTTTTTCACACAGAGCAAGGACTGTGGATTTTGTCCCCTCAACACCTTCACTGAAACTCTTTTAGCTGATTTCACAACCATAGCAAACATTAATAATTTAGTCTTGATTTTACTATCATTCACCTCCCCAAGAAAATGACTCAATAGAAAACTGGTTTCGTGTTTACAATGCCCAAGTTCCCGTCCATCTTCACCACTGCCGGGAATTTTAACCACAGGCATTTTGACGTGTCACTACAGGAAATTACAGGACTAATGAATTACTTTCATAAAAGATGGCTACATTCCATTTAGGTGTTCATCTCAGAGCTCTGGTATTGTGCCTGCTTGTGACTGACCACATAAAACATCCTAGAGTCATGTTCTGTATCTATAATAATGAAGTAATAGACTTCATGAGTCTTTATCAAAGCAGACTTTCTTAAGAGCCTCAATGCAAGAACAGATTCGTAATAGACATCATGTAGCTAATGAATTAGGATGATTGTTCTTCTTGCTATTATTAGTTGAAGTGCTTTAGCAAGAAATTCCACATCCAATATTATTAAAATATGTAAGCAGGTGACCATACAAATAAGTCAAAAACCTACCATTTATGCACTGCATTATTTGAGCATACTGTACGGTATATTCAGATTAAAGACGCTCTACCATTTATCAATTGTTATTGTTCAATACTGGTACTCAAATTGACTTCAGGGCTTTCTGCCATTTTAAAACTGCTGAATTCATCTGATTTACAGCCTAGGCCTATTTTTCTTCTCAAACCATGCGGAGCATTTGTTTTTGTCCATTGAATTTGTAACTGAAAACCATGTCAGAGTGTTTTGATTTCTAAAAGCAGTATATCAAAATGGTTTCCAAGAATATTTTTGGCAGCTTCATTCCAAACACTTTCTAGTTTTTAACTCCAGCAGCAGAATAACGGCTGCAGAGCAGTTTGATGCTGAGCCACATGTCTCAGAAATTGCATGTTAAATGTTTATTATGCCTTGTGGCTTTGCTAGTTTCACAGCAGCTTCACAGGATTGAAATCAATTTCCCTTTTAATTACTGTTGTGGGGTTATCAGCTGTTCTGCTTCCTCAGCACATGCACTGACAATTAACATGTTGTGTTCAAATGAAAGTGTTCTTAAACCATAGCAGAGCCAAATCTCCTCCGATGCAACTAAGGCATCACTTGAAGAAGAAAAGGACTTAATAAAATAAGAGCTTACAGTTCTTGTATTTCATAATTTCACTCTGGGCTGTAATCAGATCTCAGGGTAGAAATCAATTTAATCTGTGCACACATGACACTGAGAGTAAAGGGGGAGAACAGAATAATCTGTTTACAGTATAGATTGAGGAGTGTGTAGCATGTTTGGATGGGATTTTATTTGCTGTGTATGTGTATATTTTATTGAAAGTGTCCTCCTTGTAATGAACAATAACTAGATAAACTTACTAACTAATCAAATGCAAAGTTCAGTCTACACCATGCTCTCAGTTTTCACCGTCGTCTTTGCAAACAAAGCAAATTCATTTCAATGGATTAAATTACATGATGTCTCTGTGCTAACCATGTGACTCTGCCCGAGCAAGCTGAATCATCCCAGAAACTCAGTGTTTGATTTCAAAGCAAGTACCAATGCCAGGATTTCAGCTATTCAGCAGAAACACAATCGTTTTATACTCTCCTGACATATTGCACACTGTTGCTATGTGTCTGGATGTGGGCAGCTGAACACAACTTCACTGAAAAGGAGGTAAAATTGGGTATCACCATAACTTTTTTGAGGTGATTTAGGAGGTGCCAGTTAGTTGTTAGTTAATGAGGATAGTGACTGAACCACAGTCCTTCTTAAACACACTCACTGTTCAGGCTCTTGAAACAAACTGTTAGAGTATGACAGAAGATATGACACCAATCATTCAAACAATCAATCAATCAATCAATGAGTAGTAAAAAGGGGGAAACAGAGGGTCGGTTTCATTTTTATACAGCAGATTAGCTGTACAGTTCATGAAGCATTTTAGCAGCACTTGCGGTCTATTCTCAGAGAGAAATCACTTTAGTTTCAGTTGATTAGTTTGAGGGAAGAACATTCTCTTATGGATGAAGAAATATGACATCAGACTCACTTCACTGTAAAGCCAGTGTTGTTTTAGGACTGCCTTTTAGAGGATATTTACATGAAGCTAAAAAAGATAAAGTTGGTCGAGACTGTAGGGCCAGATTGTGGTTTTAATTCAGTATTGATGAACCTACTAGCAGTTTGTCACTGCCTATAGCACTGACTCTTACATGTGAGAGTGCCGACTGTGTTTAAAAGCTCATATATGCTGCGTGGTCATGGGGTCGCTAAGTTCACATTGCCCCTCCTTTGGTCATAGTGTGTAACTACACTTGGTTTAAAATAAAAGGTTGTGAATGTTTGAAGCAAATTGTTATTATTATGTGACTCTGTCAGCCGATTAAAGGACTGGACAACACAACGTCCCCAGACTCTCTGCTGGTTGCTGCACTTAAACATTTATGGCAACTGATTTTTTTTGTGCCATCCTGTGCTGTGAATTTGTCATCAAATGTGATACATCAGTTTATTTCTTTCCCTGTAAAATCACATCAGTTTGTGGCTGTAGCGGACTGATGGGTGTGCTAGACAGCACTGTGCTGAGAGGGGTCTGACTATAAAAGAGTAATTCATGCTAACATTTAGCAGCTGATTTAATCTAATCCATCTTGAAAATTCAGCAAATCTTTTATTCAAGGCAAACAAAAGGTTGTAGGTGTTCATTTGCATACAGAGGGGGGAAATAAGATCTGGTTAGATCTGTCCCCAGAGACACAGGGACGCAGTGTAATGTCAAGTGTGAGTGCATACCTGGAGCAGTTTTAGTGACACTCTGTGACAATTTGAGGACAGAAAATCTCAGTATAACAAAAACAGACAAGTTGCACTGCTGCTAATGATGTACACATATATAGTGAGAAATGCAGCAGGTTGATTGCAGAGCTTCTCAAGTTTTTAACTTTAAGTTATGTATGTTTTTACATTATAAGCTTTAAAGTGTAGGTAGCACTGCACAGTAATCTGACTAGCGAGGTAACCAAAATGTAGCCACCTCCCAAACACCGTCAGTTGCCTCCGTGTGTCACGTGACTTTCACCTTTTCACGTTGTATCTGTGAGGCCCCTGGAGCGTCTCCTGTCCCACTTGATGCCAAATACGCCCAAGTCTGACGCAAGTGAAAGCGCTTATCATCAGTTTTCACCTGTTGAGTCGTCACAGTGAGTAACTACAACCGTTCATTATACGATTTGTCTAGACATCTTTATTGTTGCCAGTCAATCAAAGCGGTTTAATCCAAGATGACTCACCAATTGATGATAAACTACTTCCTACCTGGCTCCTTTTGAAGCCGCTGTAAAATAGCCTGCATGGCGAAGTCACGTCACAGGTGGTGAGGCAGAAATACCTGGTGACGCCTGTAGCAAACTTTACTGCTAGCATGCTATTCATTACTGATACCATTTACTACAAGAGCCCCTGTCAGTGTCAGTATACATCCCCACCACAAACACTGATGTTGTAAGTCTTCTGTGTCACCACTTGAGGGCAGTAAACGCATGATTTTTAACACACTCCGCTCACTTTGCCGTTTAGAGCAGACATAATAGTAAACCTAGCCTGTTCCGGTTCCTGCTTTCAAAGTAAAACACAATGTAAATTAACTAAAATATACAGCAGTGTGTCTAATATTCGGTTCATGCTAAGTGAGAATGAACAAAACTTTTATATTGATAATGAAGGAATTTTGTACTAGAATTAAGCCAATACAGTACAATCACCTTTTGATGAAGGTCTATTGCATCCATGTATTTTAACAGACCTAAAGTAATTGAGTTTACAACGAGCTGACACGGCCAATATGAGAATTTTGTACAACCTGCAAATTGAATTTGTGGATAAAGTCTAGAGAAGTTTTATTTAGAATAAAATTTCAGATTTTATTCTAAATATCTATTGATTTATGAGAATGATAACTAAAGTATTTTACTGGAGTTGAAATATAAACATAATGTGACTACAATTCATAGCACAGATTATTAATCTATTTGCTAGTTTATTAGTTGCGCTCAGCTGAAATTAATGCAGTTTAATACCACCTACCTTCATAAAACAATTTTAAAAATGGTGTAGATCATAGGCTACTGCTCTCTAGTGGTTTAATATTAGCATTACACAAAAAACATATTGCTTTGTAGCACAACAGGCTAAATTGATGGAAATTTGTGTCTAATTGTTTTTTTTTTGGAATAACACTAATGGATTACTAAATATGGTTGATGACATTTTAAATATTAGACTGAATTTCAGCAGATTAGAAAAAAAAAGCCACATCAATTTTATTCAAAATACTGTGCATTCCCAAGAACAAAACAAAAACTTAATCAGGTTGAAAATGATTTTTTTTTATTATTATTCATTTAAATTAACAAACACTGCTATACATATTGCTGTTTTTTATTAATTTTGAATCATTTTAAACAGTTAAAGCATTTGGAAAAGAATAATAGTAGCTGAAAACAGGCGACAGACAGTAGATGACATGTACAGCAGAAGATCTACGGTCAATGGCTTTCCTATGTGTGTCCAGGGGCTCCAGAACATTTCAACATACAGATATCAGACTTGCCCACAGTAATGTTTTTGGTTATCATTTACCCCTTTATGTTGTCATACAGGTTTAAATAATCCCTGTTGCATCCACATGGTAACATGACCAGTGATGTTAACCCCAACACCAGCGAATTATAAATAGCCGACATGTTCTTTCCAAAGTAGCAGCAGCTTGTATTAAATTGCAAAGTCCATTTTCCTGCATCCAGCGCAACAAACGTCTTGCACAACTTTTATTCCTCTAGTAATACAAAAAGGGTTTGAGCAAAGATGACACCCCCCTTTGACCCCTGACATTGTATTCTTTAGGAATGTTTGAAGTAAACAAAAAAAGTCCCAAATATCGCTGTTGCGTCCTTCTCAGTGCACAGTATTGAAAACCCTCATCCCTTTAAGATACACACATGTAAAAATAATGAAAAAGAAGTGCTTCATAGAACTTTAGAAATATTACATCTTCTCAAGGTGTGCCCTCTTTCATCTCAGGCCAGCTGTAGAGAGAGTCCTCTTTTCCCTTCCTTGTTGTCAAAGAGTGAACTGTGTCTGGCCCTTGGTCAGCCAACAAGGCTTCCACTAAGTTTCTACTGAGTACCTCGGAATTGACATGTTCATACACCCATAAATCAGCACATCTGAGTTCAATTTAAACATCATTTCTTTACTAAAAGTGACAGATTTACAAACACAGTATAAACAGGGTTGACATCATTGGCAGCTGGCGACAGTCTAGACCACAGTGGTTTTTCTCAAATTTGAGCAAAATCCCTCCTTTTAGACAAAGATGGACGAATTACAGGATTACATGTGTCATACAAACCTTTTTGGCTTTTTGAAACCTGACCTGCCCTGAGAGGCAGTGTTGAAAAAGGTCAGACCTTTATTTAGAGAATGTAAGAAACAAAGAGAGAAGCACAGAGTCCACTGAAGGAGGGGTTTGTTCAAACTTTTCATGTCGTCTTTGAAATGTCTGAGCATAAAGACAAACCTTTCTCGATGTGACACAATGAAGCAGAGACGTTTTATCGTCCCTTCACGTAAAGTACCACCTCTGCAACACTTTGGCTAGACCATACAACAGCCTGCAGTCCTGCAACGTTCTTCACAATGGGGTTCTACTACACATGAGAGATATCCCTGACATCAATGTAAATCACATACACTTTGTCATAAACATGTTGTAAAGTTTAGGTACAGAATCACTGAGGAAAAGCACACCAATACTACTGTAAAGTCAAGCCACTATGGCAAAATAGAAGGTATAGAGTATTGAGGAACTAGTCATTGATTGAAAGTTGGCTCGTATCCTTTGCAACACTGAGGAGTGCTTTGGTCACTCTATGGATGACCGTTTTGCTTTTCTACAGGCAGATTAAGGAGAGGACAATGTATCAACAAAACACTTTGTAAAATTTAATCAGCACAGGGCATAAATACAATTAAAGAGATGGAAATAGCATTAGAAATGTGTACACACTCCAAGTAGCGATTCCTGAATCAAGGTCCAAGTTAGGAAAGGACACATCTGAATGGAAAAAACGCTGAGAGGAAGTCTGCTCATTGTCTCTTTCTCTCCTCAGAAATTCCAGTAGAATGCTGACCTCGTTTAGTGATTTATTGATTCGTCTTGGCGGAGTGCAAGTTTCGGCCGCATGGCTTTTTAAACATTTTCAAAAAAATATATATTAAGAACGCGCTCTCTAGTTTAGTCACATCAACTCACACTTGCCAGATTTCGGCGTGTTTTTCTACAGAATAGTCTGCTCAGTAAACAAGTTGACACTCTGGAGTTGAAATGGCAAAGGGTTGACACTTCTTAGGGTTGGTGAACACACTTTTACAGATAAAAAAAAAAAAAAAAAATTACACTGAAGCAGAACAAGAAGAAACGCATGGCGTAGCCCTTGTGGGTCTCCCTGCAGAGGGGGAAACGGCTCACATGGTCAGCTTGGTCTGGACTGTTGAATGTGCTCTTGGGTCTTTAAAAGACACTGGAGGGGGGGGGCGCGCTGTTGATCCTCATGCTTGCCTTCAGCCACAGTGTTTGTTTCTCAGCTGCGCCGAGCTGAGCCCTCGCTCAGAGGGCCAGGAGGGTGGGCGAGTTGAGGGAGTCTGAGGATTGGTCGCCACTGCTGCTGCTGCGCCGGTGGGCCTTGGAGCAGGACTCGGAGGAGGGTGATGGGCTTTCCGGCTCCAGCATGCTCGGATAGGTGAATATGAGGCTCTGGGCATTGGGTGTGGCAGCCGGGGTGGAGGCTGCGACCACCGGTGTGTTCAGGCTGTCTCCATCTGTGCAGTACATCCCGCCGCTGACACCACTACCACCCAGGCAGATGGGCTTGATGACGGAGTGCTGGGACTTGCTTAAATGCTCTTGGTCATCCTCTGGCTCTTGCTTCACTACCACTTGGTTCATTTGAGCCCGGGCTCCCAAGTTGGGGCGCATGGTCAAGGGAAGGGGGGCGCACTGCTGCTGGTGCTGCTGGTGCCCTGATGGCTGGTGGCGATCCTCAATGGGGAGCTTGCACACGGGGTTGTGGGCAACCAGCATGAACTCCAGCTTGTCTTTCTCCTTCTGCAGGCTCTCAATCTCCTTCTGCAGATCTGCTTTCTCCTCCTCTAGCTTCTCAGTTTCCTGTGAAGAGACACAGGAATTGACATTGAGCTCTTATCCTATTTATGAGTTGTCTTTTTTTCTACATTGTTGCCTTTATTTGACAATAACAGAGGACAAATTTTGTAGTTATTGGGTCAGCTCTTTAACCCTTAGGCCACCAAGGCACTCTAATCACAATTAATTAATTACTATTAAATTTAATAAATACTAAAAGAAAGACTTTAACCCTGACTGTAACTGTGATCGTAGCTGTTGATTTCTCTTGAGCCAAAGCTTTGTACATGTGATCATGCCAGAATTTCAAGTTTCTCCAAAGACAAGGAAGTTGGATTGTGCTAGTGTTCCCCTGGAGCGCCAAAAGAGGGCACTGTTTGTTTGCTTGAGTTTTCTAAACACAGAAAGCAGCACAGTCAACACATTAAATCAAGAATTTGTCATGGGCCAATTAGACTTACAACTTGTAATCTGGTAGCCTTCTGCTGGAATTTGAGTTTCACATACGGACTGTGCATTGTTTGTGTCTCCGACATATGAGATCTGAACAAACAGTGTGTCATTACAGTGTCATAAAAGACAGATCCCATATAAGCCGTTAGTCAGTTCTAGACATCACGGAGATAAAGATAAGCTGACATGCTGTCTGAGAACTTTGACTCACGGGCAAAGGTATGAGGAAGTTATACACAAGGAGCTGGTGGTGGTGGTGTGTGTGCCTGCTGAAACACTTAAATGGAAGTTATCAGTCAGTGAAAGCAAATAGAAGAGATTGTAGGAATACTGCTCCTTCATTTCACTGAAAAGCAACACTTCCTTATTTGGAATTTTAAAAAACAGGCGTGTGAAGACGAAAAGGCACTTTGGTTTTTTCTTCTTCCCTGGAAGCAATGTCTATGGTGTGTGTGTGTGTGTGTGCATATGTGTGTGCGCAGCATGGCTCTATGTGGGATTGTGAGACAAGCAATTGGCCCCTTTTACAAAATGTCCTGCATTCATGGAGACAGCTGCCTACAGCGAATTCCATTCCTGGGGTTTTTTAAGGCCTGACAAGCTCAACCTCACTGTAATTCGGCTAATTAGTCCATTTAGTTGCCGTTACTGTCTGCCAAGCAGGGCCACGAGACAGCCCTACCTCTGTCTACAGCTGCCTGAGACAAAAAGCTTTTCATCGCCTGTCATCTCCTCACTCAGACCTTGCACTCAGAGACGCAGCGAGAGTCGAACCAGTAATGTGAGGTTGTGCTTTTAGGTGTGGAGTTCAATCACTCATCAAAAATCTGGACTCCTGCCAGACTTTGAACAAGTGCTACTTATTTTTTTTCTCCACGTTCAACATGTGTTCTCCCCATGCAAATGCTTTCTTTTGTTGGTGTTTTTTTTTGGCTTTCTTGTATTTCAGCTTCAGCTATATGCATGGCAAACTCCGCATCAAAACAGGAAGCACTGGTAAATATCAGCTAGAGATGTTCACCACAGAGGAGGAACACACTGGTTTGTGTGTGTTCAGTATGATCAATAAAGAACACAACAACAGATTCCTATCTGATTGCCCTGGTTTTCAGGTTTCTACTCACCCCTTGCAGCATCTCGGTGAGCTCTCGCCTGCGGTTGCGGCATTTGGCGGCGGCTAACTTATTCCTCTCACGCCTCACCCTCCTTTTCTCCTCTTCCTCGGGGGTGAGCTAAGGACAGGTAAAGATGGAACACGGCAGGTGAAATAAGGTGATTGACAATCGAAAGAGTACAAACAAGAGCTGGGCACTACTGGCTATCTGTGAGCAGAATAACAATAACCCAAAGGTGTAGAATTCAAAGGCATGTTGAAAATAAATAAATGATTTTCTCTATCACCTTTAAATAAATGTTAATTTAATGCTTTCAATTACAATATTAATTGTATTCTTTATTTTCAGATCAGGCACATTTCAAATTGCTTTGTCAAATACTCCCCCGGACAAAATGCTGCCTTAACAAGAAATAATATTCTATCTATTAAAAAGAACTTCCCCTGATGGTCTTTTTTGCAGTCCTATTACCCCGACATAGTCGTCCCCGGTTCCTTACCTGTTCATCCCTCTTACGTCGGCCCCTTGCATCCCCGATGGAGCGAATGACTCCGGGCCGAGCCAGCGTGTTGTGCCCCAAAAGCCCCGGCCCATTGGTCAAGTGATGGCCGTACGGGTGGGAGCGAGAATAAGGATTGGACATGGAGGTGATGACGGTGGGCTGTACCATCCACTGAAGGTCTTGGCTGGTCGTGATTGCATTGATGGTGGGTATGAAGGCACTGTTGGAGCCGGGCATGTCGACCCTGTACTTCTGGAAAGAGAAGGAAAGAGACATATTTGATGAGAGGAAACAAAGTAACATCTGAGGAAATTTTTCCAGAAAAAGTGAGTTTGCATCTGCTTGGAGAGGAGTAAGGCAAAATGCTGAAATGGGTCAATGCCTGCATCTGAATCCCATCAGCATCCTAGTTAACATCCATGAGCCCTGCTTCATTTCACTGACAGCACAATCGTAGACACACACCACCACCCACTATTATCAAATTCACACATTTTCCACATTTCAAGCTTATAGTAATGATTCAATCCACATAGGCAAAACAGTGCGTATGTAACCCCTGGAGTGGAACAGTGACACATGCTGTGAATCATGTGGGAAAGCCCAAGGTGTCCAGTGCATCTCACTTTACAACAACATAAATGAGACAAAACACAGCACTGGGGAAGTGTTACGCACGTCTGAACTGGCAGGAGGCTAAATATACATACTAGCTGCACTTTTTACAATGGAGAGGGTGATATGGTAGCATAGACCTTCTAATATTGTCTAGAAGGATAACTTTTCCAATGGACTTTCTCTGAAATACAAAATCTGATAAGTGGCATAAACAATTTAAAGATTTAATTGTTAAAATCAAATCCTACTTTGACAAATGTATTATTCATTGCTAAATTATGCATTTGCCTGTAATTGTCTTAACTCATCTTCTGATGTAAGATACCATGCATCATCATATGGCTTTTAACTCAGATATGTTTAAGGTCTAAAACAAAGATTATGACTTCAGCCACTCAACCTTTGGCACCAGCCTGAGTTATATATGTGGTGCCCTCCTTTTAAGTTCTACTAATTTTAATCGTATGAATATCAACATGTACGTGTAAATGTGTCATACATATCTCCAGTATGAGAACCGATGTCAGATCGGTATTACTTAATGTAGCTGGAGTTCACAAACAGACGCCGGACTGTATGCGTAATTTACGCACGTCCCCATATCGCCGTTATTCCCGACTTTCCGTCGGATATCCCGGCAGTCCATTGGAACTTTGTTTATCTGGTGAGTCATTGTGTATGGGATTTGTTAGGCACATGTGAAACGCAGTAAGTTCCAGTAAGGAGGGAAGCATCCAGCTGTAACAAGCCAGACAGCTTGCCAGAATTTTATTTTTGTCGAGCTTGGCTTCGATATACGAGCGTTAAAATTCCCATAAAAAAATGTGTGTATGCATTGCCGTGCGAAGAACATGACACTGTAAAGAGTCGCAGATAAGTCTCACTTCAAATGATAAAACTTCTGGCCTGATAAAAAATTCTATTGCCGTGTTGGCCTTGTTTTGATATGTCTCAATAAACCTTAAAGAGGTCATGTTCCAGCCCGCTGTAATGGGAAACAGACAGTCAGTGTGTGATTACAGGGAACCAAAGCAATGATAGATACTGGCCAAAAGTCGTTTACCGTAATGTTGCGTGAGCCTGACGAGGCTTTTCCACAGAAGTGCATAATACGCAAGACTTGGGTGCGGGCAATCAACATGCCTCTTCCCGGATTTATATCCTATTATTTGTGAAAATGTGGGCACAGCGTCCTCATAGCGTTACACTGGCACGCCTACAGTACATGTCGGGCATAAAATCTTAACATCTGATATCAAGGAGGCAGGTTGCAGAGATTGTTTTTTTTTTTTTAACAATCTTTCAGTTGTTTCTTTTTTGTAAAGAAATAGAGGCTTCTGGTTGCCTCTCTTTTGTCCGCGTTTCCCGCTGGAGGAAATGTGCCATGTGCAGCACGAGACCTGCCTGAAAAAAAAAAAAATCAGACGTCTGAAATACGCGGTACATGCCTGTTGCATTCTCCACTAAGGGTCTTGTCTCTACCTCGTTTATTTCCAGAGTAGCGCCCTGTGTTAATAGCTAATGGTATGTTAACGTTTGTGTTAGTGCATGCGCGTAAAAGCGTCTCCAGTGGGGTGCTGTAACGCAAAGACCCCACAATGTATTTTAATGAAATTATAATAGGATAGGAATTATTTGAGCTCTCGAAAGAGATGATTGATGTGAAATTAACATCTGGAAATCTCTGGCTTAAATGTATTTCAAACTGTCCCATTTCTATCGAAGCACACAAGCGCAAATATCATCTCACATCTGTCAGTTTAAGCGCTACATTTAGAAGTTTTGTTTTACCATAAGGACCGACTGGGGACCATTGCTTTTTTGATTACATGATCAAAATAACAGCGGGTGCGTTATGTTCTGCATGCGCACCAGACGATGAGTTTATTTGATAATTTAATAAACAAGCAAGCACAGCTATAATGACACAATTCAAATGGTATGAGTCCAAAATACTTGTGCATAGACCGAGTCCTGCATCTGTTGAGTCACTGATGCAATCTGTGTCATTAGGGTTCGCGTTTTTCCCCAAGCGAGTTGCAGAAATCCTACATTTGTGTTAACGAGTGGAACCCGTAAGAAATACATTCACTGAATGATAAAAAATGTCATTGTAAAATGGTTGTGCACTTAATATAATAAACCCATCATATATACTTATTAGAGCATTATTGATCGACGGTGTTACGAAAGCCTGGTCTTTCCTTACCTGGTAGTTTGAGGTAGAGATCGGACTTCCGATCGTGCTGCTGCCGCTTGTGAAGGACTCTGGCTGGGCCGGAGAGGTGCTGCTTCCGCGGGACGAGGTGTCGTAGTTCCCGGAGTAGTCCTGGTACATGATCCAGGAAAGAGGAAGATTTCAGTAATGTTTTGAGCTCTGAAACGTTCTTAAAATCCTCGCAGTGAAAAGGCACCAACAGGAAAATCCTCTGACTCGAGACGTCGTTAATTTGGGATATCCAGAGAAGAGTTGTCAAAGTGCAATTTTGTTCCTCTAAACTAACCCAAAAATATTTTACAGATATTACCAGTTAGAATAAATATTTTCTAGTCCTGCTTGTAAAGGCTATTTTTTGTTCGTGCTTTTTATTATTCTTGGCCGCAGGTACCCTGACACTACACTATTAGAGATCCTCTCAGGTGCGCAAACTTTAACCTTAAGTCAGTAGCACACCTTCAGCAGTCAAATCCAGTTGAGACAAGTGAACCTGTAGTTACAGAGTGACTCACGCAGGTTAACATTCGCTTTAAACCCTATTGCCCGGCTAATCTTCTGAATATTTTCCGTCGCCTTGCCTATTACACACTCTATCTGAGCTCTCTGCTGTTCACGGAACAGTTCTAACTTTTTTTTTCTTTTCCTTTTTACCACACTTCCTAGAGATGACTCACTTCAATGGCACTATGAAGAACTGCAACGGCTTTTCAACACAACGAAAGAGCCTACGTCACGCCAGGGCGTTGCAACTTCGTCCAGGGAGGGGTCGTTTCTGGATAAGGCAGTGAAAAGAAAAGGTCTGCTGTGACCATCCCTCGCCCAGCGGATACTGGAGATATAATGGAAAAGCGGAGATTCAGTGAAAGAAGCTAAAATGTATCTGCAGAGATGTATTTTTTGATACGGACGTCAGTACCTTCTGTGGAGTTCACTATTTGTCTGACTTGCTTTGGTCCATTGACGCATGTTTCCTAAAATGGGCAGTTGCGTCAGAGAGCGCGTGTGGGTTTCCTTGGTAAAGGAAGCGTCAGACACTGGAGGGATTCCCTCCCCTCGCGCACTGCACTCCGGACTCAGAGCTCTCAGCGCGCGGGTCCCGGTCCGGTTGCTTGACAATGCAGGAAAACGAAGATAATAAAGCTTTTGAGATTGTCGACATAAGAGCATATGGCGGCACTCCGGCTCACAGTCGCGCGGCACCCATGCGCGCACACGGTGGAAGTGAGTTCAGAACATTACAAGCATCTCCGGGAAGTTTCATGTTCCAGAATTAATTCGATATCCGCATCTGTGCTCAGTGTACAATGCCTTTAAACGTATTGACAGCAAAGAGAGGCCACGCGAGTGTTCCATGCCCGTTATTTTTTTACTTCTTGGAGACACGCGAGCCCAACATCCACCGTCTTTCATTACTGTTCCTGTTAACAAAGACCCATCGAAATGATTGGACATGCGACATTTCCGCACAATTGAGTCTCTGTCTCACTTGGCGGAGACGCATTGTGCGTAATTTGGAGAGGTGGCATGGAGCGCAAAAGGATGGCACAGAACACAGCATGATCCCATGCATTTGGTCAAATTAATGTGGCCCACTGGTTAAGTCTACACAACAGTGCATCATCGCTGCTTCAAAGGAATCTCAGTGAAATATGGGCTAATTGTAATTCGGACGCCCCTCATAAACAAGGGCACAGCGCCCAGAATGTGACACGTTACACGATATGAAATGGCGTATTAAGTTTAATCCAATCTGCTATGGTTCCTATTTTAATCTGCATCACCACAACTGGTTATGCTGAGCTCTCTTAAAGCTGTTTGCCGCTCATATCTTTGCCAGAAAGAGTCGCTCCCATCAAAAAGTTTCAGCTGCAGTGTTCTGTCGGGGAAGTTGCGTGAAGGAAAAAAAAAAAAAATCTGCAGGGGGTTTTCTGAGGTGACCACTCGTCGCGGAGGGACTGCGTTTGTGTGCTTGCTCATAACGTGAACACGTCAATTACACTGAATGTACTGCAGTCCTCCAATATGTCAACGTTTCCAAACTTACTGGGTGTCACTCGCGCTGCATTACCTTTTGACCTGTGCAGCAATCTGCAACTTCCTGTGTAAGGAGGCTTCTTCTGCTCTCAGGGCGCTGCTGGCTTCACGTGAAACAGCCGCAGAAAGTACCTACATGTTCAATATATATATATCTATTTATTTTTTTTATTTCAAAAAGATATTAATTAATGATGAATGTTTATATCATCTGCAAACGACACGGCTTTTGAACGGTAACGGTGTTGCTAAGCGACACCGTTTCTGCTAAATTGCTTGGGGAAATCTAATCTGCCATAGCCCTATAATTAATGCTGTAATGTCATTTGAGATGCAGCCATCGGCGTCAATTTGGGTAAAGCAAGGTATGGCAC
>JAUZTA010000009.1:13333745-13344121 GCA_034780835.1 Ctenochaetus striatus
TATGATAAATGTAAATCCAATATTCACTCTCTTTTAGCTCTATTTTTGTATCTCTTCCATCTCTTGAGGGGAATATCTGGCTCTTTAGTTGCTACATGCTTCACTGTGTTCACCAGCTAATTGTGTCTGTCTACTTTTAGAGCTTTTTCACTAAAACAGCTTCGTGCCGTGGCTAAAAAAACACTGTGACAGCGAGAGAACCAGTGAAGCTGCATGCCTGACTGCTAGCAGTTGGCAGAAACTCTCTACATAGCTCCATTAAGCTGAGTGGTGTTGCAGATTCAGGTGATAATTCTCTGCAGGTTCATCACCTCAAGCGGCTCCTTTAATATCCATTATAGCCACTTAAAAGAAATAAGTTACATCTTGGGGAGTTTGCCTATTCATTAGATGTGGGACCAAACATTAGTCCCTAGTCAAAAGAGAAAAGTACTCAGTGAACTCTAAAGTCAAGACCGACAAGACCCAAATCACATCCTAAATCTTGAACAGGTTATAATCTGTTTTCACAAACAGTAATGTTATTTTTTACGTCAGAGCTTTGACTGTTTGTGCAATTTGCAATATTAAATGAAGTTTTAAGTATTTTTGCTTTCCTACAATTTAGTCTTAATTTTGAACCACCATATAGGTTTTGTATGCTAACAAAACCAACTTTGGTATCTTTATTGCTAAATTAATATCTAACTCTCCTAATGTTAGTTTATTATGGCTTATTCTTGTAACTTGATACAATGCTGTCAAATCAGGAAATGAGAGGAAATACACTGATTAGTTCTCCATTTTTTAAATTGCATACATTTTTGGGTGTGAGGTAAATATCAAGGATTTTCAAGGCAAAATTCTCCAGACCAAGTGAAGTTGCAGGTATTGACTCCAAGCCCATTTGCAAATCTCTGATGACTTTTGACACGAAAATTAAAATATCAAAATCAAAAAACTCGTGACTCAAATCTGACTCGACTTTAAGTGTGTGACTCGAGTGCACACCTCTGCTTTTCACTCTCTTGCCAAGATTCAAAAAAAAAAAAAAATCATCACTGGTCTCATGTTTGTACTCTACGTAACCAGGAGACAGTGAGCTGGGATTACCCTAAAATCACACGTTGTTGTTTTTACTCTTTGGTTTTTGTAAAGATTGAACAAACAACTGCAGGAAGACAAAACAAAGCTAACTGTTTCAAGGCTTGATTTGGTCCTTTATTTATTGAAGAAAATGCCATAAAAGAGTGATATTTTAATCTAACTGTTGGAAAGAAACAAATGAGCATGTTTCCCAAAACTTAAAGCTAGTCTTATAATAATAAGAGATCAATATTCCTGATATATTTATAGGTAGAGTACATACAGCTTCCAAACCATCAAACCTAAGGGAATATTCAGGTTTTCCTGTAGTTATTATTAAGCTTGATGCTAAATATGTTATATTGCTGAATATTAATTATGTCAAGAGGTTTTACTTACATAAACATGGGTTCATGTAGTTCAAAGAAAAGGTAGCAGTGGGGAGAACTGCTTCCATCCCTGCAGGGCTTATATGTTGTTAAAGAGCTGCAACCTGAAACCTGCCTACACATCCACGCTGCTGGATGTGGAGCTGAGCTTCTTTTTACAGTAAACAAATGCATTTTAACTGTTACAATGTCTAGATGAGACAAAAATATCCTTTACATGAAATTTCTCCTGGACTTTAAACTTACATAAGAGGTGGGAATCAAAGGTCCGGGGCATCCTATTGAATGCCATCACATGAAAGCCAAGTGTTTCCTTGTTTGTTTGCTACAGCAAGGAAATAAACTAAGTGACCTTATTTGACACAATGTCCTCTGGTGTGTTGTCATGTTACTGTGCAGCTTGAGGTGGCAAATCTAAACTCTTTATGATTCAGGAGACTGCAGTAAAGCAAGATACTTGATTCTATCAGGCATCTCTATTTAATTAAATGAACACAGGCAAAAAGTCAAGTGGAGACACACATATGTACCTGTACTGAGCGTGCAGTACCTTTCAACACACCCCAACACACTCTTGACAGTAACTTCACAAGCACTAAGGTATCAGTTCCTGATACAATGGAAGGAAGTGCGTCACAGACGCGCTGTACCTTGAGACAAAGAAGAATGGAACGCTGCTCGAGCAAAAAACAGCGGAGAGAGAAGGGGAAGCGTTGGAGCACATGGTGGAAGAACTGAACAAATAACAGGGTCTGAATGAAGAAAGGAACGAGTGGTCCGGGGACTTCTGAGCAGGCACCGAGTGGTCAACACAGCCACCTGCAGCTCGCAAACAAACAGGACCCCGCTGTTCCTTCCACTTTTACTGGACCGCTTGTTTTCAGTGGAAGAAAACAAAAGTCTCCCCCCTCTTTCCCACTCAATGCTCGAAACCAAGGAAGGGAAAATATTGGCTGCCTGACAAAAATGGGCTTTATATTTGCGTATTATTTTGTTTTGGTCTGTGCATGTTGTTTTCCTCGTTGTTGGCCCGAAACAGTCAAATCAAATAGCGTGTCTGTGTGACCCGTCTGAGTGCAGCCGCAGTGCGCACACAATGGGCAAGTTTATCTCACTCCGTCAACAACGTTGTCAGTGTAATTTATGAGTATGCTGGTCTGAGAGCAAGCTTAGGGTTGTGCAGTTTGGAATGTTAATGGGTTTTGGTTGAGGAACTGAGTTGTCCGGTTGTTGTTTGACCTCAGCTGAAAAACCGTCATTCTCCTTTCTGACTTAAACTTAACCGATCTGAAGTTGAAAGAAGAAGGGGCTTTTTTATCTGAAAAACTTGTGAGTTTGTTAAGGTTGTTTGTTTTTAGTCTTGGAGCATCTGTGGTGCTTCATTGTTCTTGTTTTCTTCACTACATTTTCTAGAAATTGCCTGTTAAAATGAAAGTGTGGGTGGCACAGTGGTATCATGTTATCTTTGATTTTTGGTTGATGACGTAGGAGTTTCAGGGCTTTTGATCTGTTTAGCTACATGACTACCCATTTTTTCTGGAAGTATGGAAAAACAACACATCTTGTGCACCAAAAACAGAATTTTCCCAGGAAGTGGTAAAAGTGTTTATAACAACAAGTCCCAAAGCTTTCCAACACTGGAGGTGGGATCATGCTATTACTGTCAAGGCAGAAAAAAGTGCCCTTATTGAAAAAAAAAAGTCACTGATTTAAGATACAGTTTTACTATCATAGCTACTGAGTTTCTCAACCAAGCAGTGTTGTGTTGGAAAACTTTACCTAACATCCTGTCAAAGCTTAGGGAAGATTAGCACTGTTGGCTTGTCCAAGATGCAGTCATGTTTTTCTTCGTGTTAACATACACAATTCTTTATGTTCAGCTTTATGTGTGCCAATATCACATTCAGTTCCTAACATGCCACTGTGAAGCTTATTTTTATTCTAGACTAATATACATTGCCTTAGTTTTGCAGTAAGACTGAGCTAGCATAAAGAGTGACAAACGTCTGCGCAGGGAGGAGGTTGAAGTGGATGGATTCAACACAGTACTTTCAACTAGAAGACTGCAGTTTGTGTCCCTTTTGAAACCAGTAGTCAACATTATTTTGTGACATCGTTTTCGCTACGGAACATTTATCTTATGTACAAATCTGAACTTATGTAACAAATTAACTTTTCTTTTGACCCACTTTGACCCACCATTGCTAAACTTAAACAAAAGTTTTTACGCCTAAGTTTAACCTAGTTGGCATGGTTCAAGAAGTGTGTTTATTGTTGTTATGACATAACCAAACCACAATCTCTTCACAACATTACCCACATTGTTGTTACCATGGCTGCGTTCTGAATTGTACACTTTTTCTTTGTACTTTTAGCATGTACTGCAGCTGGCATACTTTGTGTGTAACATTGCCCAGTATGACAGCAAACTTACACCTGCAAGAGTTGCTCGCTAGCCAGCAGTCCAGACTGTTAGTTGGCTGAAGCTCTCTAAACGGACTGGCCTTGTAGACAACAAACTTATACTTTTATGTTAAAGGATGTGGTTCATATTATAGCTTCTCACACCTTCACACAAACTGAGAAGCTGCTGTCAAACCCCTGTTTTTCTGTGACGACTACCCTTACCTAACACAGGAAACTCACCCTACAGACCAGCTACCTTCAGCTTCAGTTCACATCCGCACCGAGTGCCACCACTCAGAATAGTGTGGCCGTATTCATCTCTTTCCCAACATTTTGCGGTCCATCTAGCCAGTCCTAATCAGTCATGGGTGCAACCACTGGCTGGCTAGCTAGCAACCCCTACACGCACCGGTTTGTGGTGGTTCTCAAGAGGAACACAAATGTTACCTGCTACGGATGAGTTGCTCTCCTCCTAATCTTGTGAAGTTTTTAGGGTTAGGCCAGGCAAATGCCAGCAATAAGCAGATGCCTGGAATATAGCTGATCAGAAATAGAGTAGGGGTAGGTCTTTTGATCCACTTTGACCCACCATTGTGTAAGACCTGATAGTCTTTCCCTCTCCTCTTTCTGAAAAACAGTAGGTGATAGTGGCTGTAATAATCATTGAGGCAGTGTGTTGAAAAATCACCCAAAAAAGGCCTACAGGGTAATGAAATCCCAGACAAGCACATGTTGAATCACCCAACCTTCCATCAAATGTAAATACAATCCGAATGCGACTTAAGATAAGGGAAGACAAGATAAAACTTTATGAAGTGTTAGTAGTGTTAGCATATTAGTTGTGCTACAGACTGCCATGTGGCATAGCTGTCCTGCTATTTCATAATCTAAAATACTAAAAACAATGAGTTAACATGATGACATGTAACAGATAATATTATTAAATATTATCTCAAAGTCCTTTATCTTATGTTTTTCCTGTTAGCATGCAAACCATTGCTAATTAGCGGTAAACACAACGTATACTTGTGACTGAGGCCATTGTACATGTAACATTTTTGACCTGATGATGTAACTATTTGAAAGGTTCAGGGATTAGCATTACAACAGTTCTTCCTCTGAGGACCATCTATATCTGTGCAAAACTTAACAGGCATTGATACATATGGACATTTTACTTGTGTGGCTAAAAGCATAGATCTACCCAATGTCCTCACATAAAGTGGGAGAGGTACCTCAAGAATGATCCTATATAGACTGATATTTGAGGTTCTCAATTCAAGTTTTTTTTATAAATTACAGAAATTATTTTTTTTTAAGACTAGGAATGTTTTCTCTTTTGAGAATCAGTATTTTGGCCAATGCAGTTCATCATCAAAGTTGAGAAGAAAATGATAAAGTAAGTGTAAACATCACCTGTGAACCTATAATTTTGAACTGTATTATTTTGTGCCTGCTGTGGGAACAAATGTGGGTTGGAACTTCCATATGTTCATGAGCAAAACATCATCCATGTGTTTCCCCCCCAGGCATCTTGTATGGGACAGGCTAATGCAGAATCAACCCAGCGTTTTTTGGTTCTTAGAACCGACACTGTGGACATAGAATCTCTGTCATTTCCCATGGGCCTCTGAAGGGTTGTTTTGAAACTTGCTGCCGTGGTGTCAGTTGTTTGGAGCGAAAGCAGAAGATGGACAAGTAAGCTGTAATCACTACTGAGTGTGATACATGGAGACACCTGTCAATCAAAGAGAGACACAGGGGAACATACCTCTGTTTAAGCCTTTACATATTCTTAGAGTAACAACCAAATGGCAGAAAGATACCTGAAAATAAAGAAGTTATATGTTGAGTCTGCAATGTGATGTGGTTTAACAGCCATCTATTAAAACAGAACAGTGGAATTGCAGGGAGCAATGGGAAGAAAGCAGGGGGGGTTGGTGGTGGTTGATCTTCTTCCTGGGGTCGACTCCTCTGGTGCGTCCATTCCTTCCGGCTCAATGGAGGCTTAATGTGAGTGTGGAAAAGTGGAAAATTTAATTAGGCTGCCAAGGGGGGTTTGTGTCACTTGGCATGAGCCATCCCCTACCCTCCCACCCCTACCCACTACCACCATCAGCCCCCTCCTCCTCCTCCTCCCATCCTCCCTCACCTCCTGCTCTTATCTCATTTGCTGCAACAATCCCAGTGTTTGCGCAACTTTTTTGTATTTTTACCCATAGTCCTTCAGGACATGACCCACTGGGCCAAAGGAGCAGATAGAAGTCAACAGTTTACAGCTGCACAGAGGTTTTGGAGCGGGTGAGACCTGATGTGGCGGAGCTGCCACTGTGCACTGATGTGTGGATACACTGAAGCAGTGTGGCTGTTGCGTAGAGAGAAAGGCAAACACACTGATTGCCATTTTTATCTCACTGCTTATGGGACTTCATAATATGAAGCTACCACCACACTGCTGACACTATACTTTATTTTCGACTGCTTGTCATTAAAGGTGAATAATTGACTGTTTATGTCTAATCACAGTGGTAAACCCACATGTTAAACTGAGATGATGTGGGAGCAAAACTATCTGCTATTCCTTCTCTTGTTTTAATCAGTTATGTGTGACTTCAAAATTTGAATAAATATAGAAAAATTTATAAATTTCCTTGAACTTCAAATAGGAAAATTATGTTATTCTCTTTTTGCAACCAGTTTGCTCTCTCAATAATGGTGCTTGACATTAAGATTAGATTGTCTGAGACAAAGACAGGTTTACCTGTCAGGAGGACAAAGGGCACAAATTTGTCATTGGGCCCTTACCTCTATCTGCCACCCTCTGTGCAATGAATGTACACTTATTGTGCCAACTAAAAATAGGTGAAATGGATTAAACCTGGGTTTTTGCTAGATAGTTTAGCCTCTCAGGTCTTGTAATTAAATGTATCAGCCTTTTGTATCTTTATTGAGTTTTTTTTTTTTACAAAATGTTGGTGCAAAGTCCTCTTTAAGTCCTTATAACTAAGTTAAACAAGTTTTAAACTAGTATTTAGCAGTTGTGACAAAGAGGTTGGCGTTAGCATATATTATTTGTTTTATCAGTTAGCTATGCACCATTTTTTCCTGGCAGTGTGCAAAATTATTAAGCAATAACAAATTTTACCGGTTTATGCCATACATCTGTTTTAATTTAGTGATTTCTAAATCTCTACTTTGTAAACAGTTAAGAACGTGTCCCAGGGTAAAACTGTAGGCCAGAATAAGCAAACATCAAGTCCTGACTTTATAAAAATATCCAATCAAATACAACTTGCATGCAGCTCACATACTGCACCTCATGTCAGTGAGATAATGGAATAAACGGAAAATTAGTTACATTTTCATAATATCTATCTATATCTCAGTGCTTTGATAGACGGTGGGCAAAAATCTTTTACCTTAAAATTCTTGCAGACCATGTGCAGAAATAACTTTCAAATTGCAAGTTAATATGATATCCAACTGATGCCTTTGCCGTACTCCATCACGTGGCTGCATCACATCCGCTCAGGCTCAAAAGAAAAGTTTCCCTCAACTCGTCAGGAAACATGCTCATCCCTTGTGCACTCCTCCAACTTCCAGCACATGGATATTTATTTTTCGGAAGTGGGGAGAGGGGGGGGTTGAAGGATGGAAGACAGGAATGAAGAAGTGGGAGATGCAGAGACTGAGAAGGGGGGGAAAAAAAAACAAGTGAGCAATTATGAGTTCCTGCACCATTAACATTAATCACAACAATAAATGGCTATGTGCCTGTGTAAACTCTTCCCTGTTTCATCTCCTCAGCAGTGGAGAGTGTTACCTTACATTAAACATGAGGGGGGCCCATGCTCACGCACACACATAAGCATTCAGTTAGCATCCTGTATACCATCCTCCTGTATACCCTGTGCACATCGACAAACGCACACTGACGATGCACTGCTTATCTCAATGCAAATACATGCAGAGGCACACACCCACAGTGCGCTGGCTCCTCTCTCACACAGTGGTTCTCATTAACAAGCCAAACATGCCTGAAGAGGCAGACAGACTCTAGTGAGCACGGTAAACAACCAGTAGGCTCCATCATCTAAACTGAGACTATCTCCGCATCGGCAACACACACTTTCTGCAGATGATACTGACAGGCTGGGCCAAATGCAATCCACTGGAGGATCCGCTTTTTTTCCACTGAACCAGTCAGATGTGCTGTTCTTTGCTGAGGGGAAACTTTGCTGAGGGAAAAAAGGCAAACTTTTGGGTATTTGTGATTTTCCCAGTAACATCCCAACAATTTAAGCACTCCCATACTCCAAAACAACAGGAAAAATAAGTCTGTAGATTGACACCTTACCATGTGCTTCAACATTTCTGTGTACTCTCTGTACAGTAAATGCAGTAAATGCAAGAATTCCATACTGTGATGTTCGTTGTTTTCATTTTTTACAGATAAAAATCTTTGAAGGGAGTAGATCAAACTAAAACAGTTTTCACCAAGATGTCTCTCTCACACACGCAGTGTTCCTCACCACAGCTTACTGTAAATGACGACATCCTTTGAAGATGAGCACAGCTCAGAAACTGTATTGAAGTATAAGAATTCAAAACACTAACAGAGACATGGGAAAAAAATGAGTAGAAAAAAACAAATAGCAGAGTAGTTTCACTGCATTTGTTTGAATTCAAATTTTCTCCCATAAATTTAAACTGTTAAAACTGTTTTTTCCCAATAAACCCAGATAAATTTGCAAAGATTTCAATTAGAAAGAAAGCAGTGAGTCCTTACTTTATCAAACCATTAAACAGCTGTCAGTGGCTTTAACATAAATTAAATGCAGAAGCAATCTGTCACTCTGTTTTCCTACCAAGCAACCCTTACTTAATGCTTGGTGAAGAAGTTTTGAGATTGACCTGAGATCCACTCGCACTAACAAAGCAGCATATCTTGTACAGAGATATTGGGCCACTCTAAAAAAAAACTAAGCACATAAAAAAGTGAAAATAGTAAGGAACCTATTAGTGGCGGTTAAGTTTTTTTCTTGTGTGACAAGAGGTAACCATGGTTTTACAATTGATGAAAGGCTACAGCTCTTTAACTCAGGAGGAAATACAACTAGATAGGCAATATTCTTATGTCCACACAAATCGTGGACCCGAGCTGCCTGTCTGAGTCAGTGTCTGAGGGGGAGATGGACAGAATGCTGACAAGAGCATTGGCTTGCCAAGGGAAACCCCTTATGCCGAGGGTGTGGCCACTAGCTGCAGGGGCGATGGGATTTCTGCACAAGGCCACTGGGTCAGAAGTGGAACCAGGGTCAATACTGTATCTTTGTATGTTCAGGGTGACAATAACTCAATCTCAGCAGTGGTGTGCCATGTGCTAGACATCGAATCCAACCAACAACAGCGTTTCTGTGGTTTGGTTAAGAGCCAATTCCACAATTAGGGGAGACTGTCAGTTTCATTTTACAAGAAACTAAATTCAATGCAGTGTTCCTATCAATAAAGCAAAGTTGCTGCAAACTGATGAACTAGAGAATTTTTTCATGCCCTACTTAAGTCAATCTCATCATTCTGCTTTGCATTTCAACCAAACTAATCAACAACCTTTTGAACAAAAGGAGAGCGTGTAAATTCTGCTCCCCAACAGGCGGCACGCACTACAGTGGAGACTGAGCTTATTTTCAATTTGCAGCCAGATTAGCAGGCATGTTTTTGATACTGTCAGAACGGCAGAGATTTTTCTATTCCAAGTCGTCTTGAGTGAGTGGCCTTTTTAGTGCCTGCTTCAAAAAGCATCCCCCGTACTCGAGCAGCTGTCACTTTCAGCCGGCACTGTGGAGGACGGAAGCGGGGGAGGGGTCCTTTGAAGGAATGGTTAAAAGTGGGCGATAAAAATAAACTGGGAGAGAGGAGAAAATTAATTATACATAACAGACAGTTCACTTGGATGAGCACGACAGAGACAGAGAAACTAAGGCTGCTTCCCTCAAAGAAAAAAAAAAGACATTTTCTGGCTGAGGAAATTTCTGTTCTGCCACCACTGTGGTCATAGTTATTTGGCTACATCTGAAGTGAGGAATGCAACAAGAAGTCTTTTTAAAGAAAGTCAAGGCATCTAACAATACAGACCAAGCTTTAATTTCAAATTCTCTACGCTGGTGCTCATTTTGTGCATCCTCTCTGATTCAGGCAGTTTCCTAAGACAAAAAAAAAAAAAACCTGCAAGCCCTGAGCACACATCCTCCTCTAAAAAAAATGAGATAAAGCTTGCAGAAATTTCAGTCTGCCTTTAAATTTATATCTGATTGGCGCTGATAAGGGTTTACGCTGCTGGTCCACCTGCAAACTGAACTCTTGATATGAGACATAATGTGGCGGCACTGTGCGGTTCAACACCACCCACTGACTCTCAATCCCAGCATCTTATTCAGGCCAAATAGAGGTCATTCCTATTTGAGCAGTCAGTCAAGACAGGCCCGCCAGGTATTGGCGAGTGAGTTTATTTCATAT
>JAUZTA010000009.1:13355479-13368343 GCA_034780835.1 Ctenochaetus striatus
TCTTTTTACAATAGTCATAAAATATGGTAACACTTTCAGTTTTTGATTCATCTCATGAGCTGAGCGCATGTTCAGAAACCTTTTGCATCATAATAGATAAGGAAAAAAAAGAACTGCAGTGCTTCTTTCAAGGTGGATTGTGTTACATCTTTGCCGTGTCTACACTGAGGGTAACACCCCAAAGCGAATGCTACGTGTCAGCAGTGGTGTCATGAACATGCTCCACATATAAAGGCCTCAGTTGGCATTCTTGCTGAGAGGCAAAAGGTTTTCAAAAATACATGAAAGCATATATAAAACCACCAGGGAGTTAGTTGGAATTTATATAATTGGAGACATTAAAAATGAACTCTAAAAAATTCAAAACAACCACAAAATACAACCAATTACTCCAGATGAACAAGAAGGTTCTCCTCTTGAGAGCAACACGTCTTTAGCACATGTTGACAGACATGATTAACCATTATCTTGAAGTCTTAAGAGGAGAAGCTCAGGGCTCGCTTCACTGTTGAGCGTCCTGGGCAGGTGAGAAAGCCTGCAGTCACTCAGCGAGCCATGAAGGTGACCTTAACATTCAACCGGCAAGACTATGCTTCAGCAGGTGGTTATTTATCAGTGAGGCCTGGCGATGCTGACGAAGCTCAATTACTGAACAAGACAGAAGAAACCTGCAGCAGAATTCTCTCAGCCTTAAAATTAGACATTTACACTATTTAATCAAAGGGACATAAACAAAGTGCAACAATGTGAAATCCGTCTCCCCACACTGATGGGAATATTGTTCAGTTGTACTGAACATAGAGTTGTATTCCAAAAGCCAGTTGCCTTTTGGAGTCAGTCCAAATTGGTGAAAAATTCGGATTCGCTAAGCTCCAAGCCACAAAATCTCTTATTGAACCCTTTTTTTTTCTCTCTACTTGCTTTGCAGCAAAGAACCCCTTCTCTGATCCTCTCTCCCACTAGTAACAGAGTAAATCTGGTATTTTTAAACCTGCTCCCCTCCTAGACTTTGCTTTTGTAGTTTAAAAAGACCATTAGAGAGGCGACTCCTCTCAAAGAAATGATCGACTGTTTGCCACACATTATGCTTCAGGAATACTTCCCAGCTAAACTTTACTGTATATCGCATCAATATTTATGAATCAAGACCTAAAAATCATACTTTTGGCTTTTACTGAAGACAGGTTTCTCCTCTTCTTCTTTGTAGCTAACACTTCTGACAACAAAATGTTAAGTTTGGCTTTTTAAGAACTTAAGGTACATGCAAATGTTAAAAAATAAAATTAAATAAGAGATTCAAATTGCATGTAACAGAAAAGCATTTTAACTTGATATGCACTGCTTTTAAATTCAGTAAAACTTTATTCAACTCTGAGCAAAGTTAAAGATGAATTTACACGCTTATGGCCACGGTCATATGAGCGACAGGGGGTTCTTGTTTACTTCCAGTCCATGCTAGCAAATGAGGTGAATGTGCTTGTTTGGAGTTTAGCTTCAACTTTGGTGAACTTTGATACAAATAAACTGTCCTGACAGGCGAAGCAGCTGTACATTGTCACCATGTCTCTTCATTTTAAACTGGATTGAACAGTATTCATAAGAATTAGGGATGGAACTCCTGTGCAAAGTCACAATAAGATATCATGATGACATTTTCTGTGAACTCACAATACTGTGACGTGTGGGCCAGGGCTTTCCATGGTATTTTCTACTGTACCTGATGCATGTAAGAAAAATCATCGTAAGCTAATCATCACAAGAAACTACGACAGATTTCTGAACTATATTTGTAATTCAGGGAAAAGGAGGTATTTTAGCACACAGCAAAGATCACGTATTTCCACAGTGTGAAAATGATTAAGATGGTTATCTTGTAACGAAACCCAGCAAAGGAAGAGAATCTGTACGACTCCACTACAAAATGACAGTGATCAAGTAAGTCAGGTTATCTGGTTGAAATATCGTATCAGTATCAGTCACAATTAGTTGTTGATCTGTGTTATTAAACCAGCAAGCTTAAGTTACGGGGACATGTTTTACTCAATTGAGAGAACATCCGGTTGAGGGTATTTACCAGCTACGCTCATATTTTAGGTTTTGTAGTTATCTTATAACCAGTTCTGCTTGTTGAAATAAGTCACAAAGTAATCTTCTATCTGGATAAAAGTTGAAGAAAGTCTGCCTCACAGAGAGGAAATATTTATCAGTTTTTTCAAAGCGCAGTCAAAGCCATACTTTTGACAAAGAATGCACTTCAAGAAGGACGAGTTGCAAGATATAAAAAGTGATGCAATTGCTCCAGCAATTAAAAAATAATGAGATGATGTCATGTGATATTGATGCCAGTGCATTCATAATGCATGATCAAAGTTTTTTATTGCAGACAGTTATTTGTCCCAGCCCCATGCAGCCAAAAACCTGTAGTAACACTGTGAGGTTCATTTGAGGACAGAATATGCCATGAATAAAGCGAGAGACAGTATTGCTTTACCCACTGCTAGTGCATGGTTGTGATTACTCATCAACTATGTATGAATGACGGCATTTTGTGAAAGAGGAAAGTTGTAATCTCTGATACACACAGCCGTGGTGCGTGTTTGTGTGTCTGTGTGAGACGGGTCTCATCTCTGCGAGAGCATTTTAAACACAGACACACATTGTGACTCAGCCTCCTGTTCAATTATGTTTACATGGGACAGTGGAGGCGGCAATTTAGCTTTCTTAAAAGCTGCGAGAGCACATACCCAGTAAGCTGTTTATCTAGTTACACTGCATGTATGTGTGCCTGTTTCAAGGGAACTGCGGATCACTGAACTTTACCACCCATGCTGTGAACGGGTTTCCCACTCCCACTGTCACTGTGACTTGCAGCCAAGGCTTTTTATTGGCTGCCTGGAGCTCTGAGTGATGCAAGACAGGTGATCTCGCTCTGCAGGTATTCAAACCTGCCTGCACCCATGACTCCTTCGCCCGCGCATCCATTTATTGTGTTTGTGCATGCGTCTGTGGGGAGTGTGATGCAATAACGCCGGAAGTGCTTCCTGCTGTTTGATTAAGAAATCTCTTCTCTCTCTCTGTCACATACACATTCACACCACCCCCAGCTTTTCATGCTACAAAGAGTCACTGGTCTGTTATCTGACTATGAACTCACCATAAAAACAATGTCTTTTGAGCATCAAAATCACACTGGAAAAAAAAAAATACTTGAAGAAAATCACTTGAAAGAACCAGGAACACAGATTTCAGACCTTGTTGACTACTTGCCATTTATATCTAAATAAAATGCAGTCCTAATTATAACATGTGAGTGTGTATTAATGAAAATGAACTTAAAATATTCCCAATACGTACAATGGTCAAAGAGAAATCAATATTTTTATTCAAATGCAATCAGAACCCAAGCAACGAGAACATAGTGTTTCTGCCAGCTATAATTTGAAATGTTTCAACTGGATTGATCATCATTTTGTTAACAAATCTGGATGCAAACTGCTATCGAACATAAGGTTTTGATTTGTCGTGTACAAAAAAGACACAGGCACTTTTTTGGATACACAACACGGAAAGAAACTTGCTTAATAAAATAGATAAAGCTGAAGCAGAAACACATTTAACTATGCTGCTTTCATTGTTTATTACTCTTGGTTTCACTCTCTTAAAAATCTCTTTTCTTGCCTGAAAATTATTATCTAGTCAAAAAAGATGATTTCATTAAAACCGGTCGAAAGGACCTTATTTCTTGCCAGAGTAAGTTGATCATCTACTGTATGTAAACAGTAAATGACTGTAAACCCCTCAGGGCCCGTTCACTTCTGAAGCTGATTTTCCGAGCTGAGTTAATATCATTATTATTATTTTTTAACATGATGCAGATGCCAGGTGCTGCCATCACCCAGCACATTCATAGTCACAGTCACAGCTGAGGTATGTGACAGTATAGTTTTTTCAATACAATCAAAGCATCTGGAATAAGTGGGAGGAAATAATTGATGGTGTTAAAAGAACAAAATGACTGCACAGCCTGTCCTCGCAGAGATTATTAGGATCTTTCTCTGGGATGTCACAATGCCGTCTTTTCTTTCTTTTCTGCCTTTGGTCTCAGTTGATACATTTCTCAAACTGTAACAGGTATACAGACGTAGAAGGTTGCTCTGCATCTCTGCTTACACTTCTAGCTTCTGCCTTTCTATTCTGATGAATCCACTCTGAGGCTTCAATCTCAACAGCAATGTGAAAAATGTTGAGTTGTAAAGCTGTATCATACTGATGAAGCTCACTCTACTCTTTATGTCAGACAGCATTGTCAACCTGTTACACTCCTTTTCCATCAACATTCATCATCTCTGTAAAATCGGTCAACTAAATTCTGTGCAGATTCAAAGATCTAGACTTAGGCAACCTTCCCTTGTCACTATCTAGAGGTTATGTAGATACTGTTGAAGCCCAGTCACTAGATAACTTGCCATGTACCTAGCATTACTAGCATTGACCAGTAAACTTGCCTTTTGTGGTGTTTTAGTAGCTCAAGTATCACTGACACTGAATGAATGGGAATGAAAAAATGTATAGATTAAATAAATTTCAGCACAACTCACATGGCCTGCTCAAAAACAACCAAAAATATTGTAGAATTTTAGCTTTTTGGCTCATTTGCAGTGCCTCAAATGAGTACAAGGCAAACAGGTGACTCCAAAATTGTTGTGGCGGTACTGTTACCATGAGAAATTTCCATTTTAAGAGGACGCAAACAGCCTCATCTTCACTCACAATTTTTACATCTACACTGATGAATACAAAGTGCTTCCACATCATCTTCTCACTTTCAGATGGTTTTGTGTTATGATATTCCGTTCACAGCTTGCCTGTGAATGGGCACGAAATAGATTCTCAGAGTGACAGCGTTTTTACCCCCCCTGTGGTACAAGGCCTGTTGTGATTATACACTTAAGATTTTTCATTTGGACAGGTCACTACAGACTATGTTGTTTCTTCCTCACTTTTTAAAAAAAAAAACAGAATTTCAAATCAAGCTGCAACAACATAGCATGACATTTAGGTTAACAAATCAATGCTGTTTTATGTAGTTCATGGATCTGTTGTGTTGGCTGCAGTTCTCTTTATACTGCTGTCAGTGGAGCAAGATGTTTGTTGCAGTATTAAGTCAGAAGACACCTCTGGCACAAAAAAAACGAAATCCTTCAAGCCAAATTCTGGTTTATTTGTTGAAATTTTTAAAATAACTGCAGTTTGCCAACATTCAGAGCTGAGTGCTGGTTTCACACACACATGTATACTGCAGGAAACAGTGACCCTGAGTAAAATCAATGGGATTGATGTAGATCCCAGGCAGTTCACCGTATGTCTTGCACTGTGAAATTTGTACTCTTTCTTTGAAATATTGATGGTGGCATCATATGCATGACTTCTTGTCCTTGTGTCGCATTCCCTTTATCTGCTATTGACTCTGCTTTTCAACTTGTCTTTCCAGATGGAGGCTGAGGCCCCATCAACTGTTTAAGCGGAGTGGACAAAAAGTTATGGCACAGCTGAGGTCAGTCAGGGACACAAGGGTCCCTGACGTCCTGAGTGTGCTGGTCAGAGAAGAAAAGGATGGATGGTACCCGTGTATGTGTGTGAGCATGTGTGTGTGTGTATGTGTGTGTGCGTGTGAGGGATGGGCATTGCCCCTGAGGGAAGTGGTATTACATCGTGTCTACATGGCATATCTACCTGTCAACCTGCAGAGTTACAGAGCGCTCAGACAGCCTATGGAGGTTGGCCAGTACGCCCACGTCAGCAGATGCCAAACACACGTGCATGTATGCAGACACACATATTAACACATCACGCTATAAGGAAACATGCTGTCATAGGGAGTGATGATGGGAGGGGGGATGTTATGGGTGGGGGCTTTTTGTGTTTGCAAAACATCCTAATTATTATTACCAGTGCCTATTACAAATGACTACTGAGTAATCATGAGTCTTAATGTGCACATGTTGACGGGCAGTGTGACTGATGTGACCTCATTGTTAGATGGATTCCAGTTGTAACAGTGACTTCTGAGCCATTTGCAAATAAAGATTTGCTAACCCAAAAGTGACAAGCCATTAAGGGTAACAAACAATATAAATAATTCAGACCTCTGATAGAGACCTTATTTCTCTGTGATGGAGACATCACACAACACATGTCCAAACACACTGTGAAAAAAGAGAAAACAGTTACATCAAACACTTTTACCTTGTTGGTGAGTAACTGGCACACTTGTGGTACATAGTCAATTAGGCATCCTCCACTGGGGAATGCTGGAATATGAAGTGCTGACGAGCCTCCCAGAGCACTGAATGAACAAAAAGACATCAATTTGCATGTAAATACACATATTACGATTCTAAATAACATAAGGTTCATACTGTGCTCTTTCTGCCCCCTCACTAATTTAAGACTCTCTGAGGACTTTGTGTAACCACCTGCCTTAATGGAAATGAATGTAAACTACAGAGAAAAAAACAAAACTATGTCGGAGCATATTAGTTGGTTAAAGTTGTAGAATAAAAGAAATAAGGAGTGTCTCCTGCCCATGGCATCCTCATTCTCCTTCACTCATTTATTTATTCTTTTGACATCCTCTCGATTTAATCCTGCAGCACAGCTCCATTAGTGATTAGTGCATGCTTGTTTAATCAAGAAATCTGCTGCTGCAGCTCCCGAATGACTAACCAACCGAAGTAGTCACTCCCTCATTTTTTCCTGATCTGGGGTAAAAACAGTGGGAATGCCCTGAGGACGGGTTAGAGGTCTTAAGGAACTGCTTATTGGCTTTTAATGCTCATTTTAAGACACATAGAGGAGGATTTCTTCTGCAGCTTTCTATTTCTATTCCATTCTTCATTATAGCAGGACAGTCACAGGGCATTTAGAAATGTCGTAATGTCATATTAAAAGCAGTGCTGAACTGGATGACTGCTGTTTACCGAGCATGCATGCATGATGCATGTAACTAGCCCACATCATGTAACATTATGTCAGATGTCAAAGATCACATATGTTGACATCCCAGGCATGCAAGTGCCTTGAGGGACAGGTGGAAACGTCCTCCTCAATGTGCAAAGAATTAAATTTTTAACTCCCCTTAAAAAAAAAATATTATTCATTGTTACATGTTGTTGTTGCATTGCATGTTCAAGCTCATACTTTTGTTTGCTTAATAAATCTCAGTTGAGTGGTGGCTGCTTTCACAGTATTAAGTGTGGTGGCATACAACAGAAGAAACAAATAAAGAAAATATTTAGTCTGTGTGAGAGCATTTAGGTCAGAAGAACGTCAGCTTTATTGGCCGGGAATGTTGTTCATATGGAATTCGGTTACTGATCACAGATCACTTTGCCTTTTCTGTGTATAATATCTGCCTGCCTTGATCTGCTCTGTGCAGCTTAACATTGCATTGGTCATAAATAATGGAGAGGAGAACTAGAGAACTAGAGAACTAGAAAATAAGGTGGAGAAGTCTACTACAGAGCAGTGGTTTGGTGATCGACAGACCTGACAGAATTTCTTTTTTTGTGTGTTAAATGAATAAACAGCAAATATGCCATTAAGCCTGAGTGTTTTTTTTTAATCCTTTAAGACTGCCATCATCCGTTGGAAAGGTCATTTTTCTAGGACCATTAACATGGGCTGTGTAAGGAACACCTACCTGTTTTAAATATACTGCTATAGTTTTATTTTGAGACATAAGTATAGCCTGCTGACAATGCTTCCTTGATTTCATTTGCAACTGTACCTTGTTCTTGCTTAGATATATTCTGTGAAGTGTTCTTTGAGCCGTTTTTTAGTATTACATTTTGAAAGATCTTTTGTATGTTCTTATTAAGATAAGTTTTTGTCCTGTGTTTTGTGGTCACATGTAAGGTTTTATGTTAAATTGTTAACTGGCAAGTTTGAGACCATTCATCTTATGTGATGCATTGGCCAGTGGAATGAGTGACTTAAAATTTGGTGAAGTAATGCATTTCTTCTTTTTTTTTAAATAACAAGGAATCAGCAATGCATTCCTTTTTTTTACCCCTGCACTCTTCACAAGAACCAAGTCAAGTCTTAGGAAAATCAGGTCTCATAGCAAGAGAATTTGACTTGAGTCCACTGCTCTGCATCATCTATCTGAAGTACCAAAGAAATAGCTTTTTTCCCATGGTATATGACAATGTTTTCCACATAACACAAGTCCTGAGAATTACATCATGTCAGAAATTCCAAAGACATTTGTGGGAGTAGCGAGGAGGAAGGTGGAGCACAGCACCATTTACTCCACCTCACTGTCGTAACTAAAAACCACAGATGTTTATGGTAAAATGATGTCTTTATAGGGGTCATGGAGAGGTCAACAGTGACTGGACTCAAGTCTTGACTGCGCAAATATACACTTGGGCTCAGAGGCCAGAAATGACTAACAACGAAGCTATGTAATGCTCTGTATATGAAACAGCCGTTTTCTCATCAGCTGTTAATCTGTCACATCCAGGAGCTCTTACTGATAGTCTGAGTTCACTAAAACTAGCTGAGGATAAGGATCACACCCATTCAAAATGATTCAAATATGTTAACATTTTCTACTTCAGATCACTGATTGAAGATTAGTCTTTTCACCAAATAATGCTCAACGGGATATTAATATGGTCTTTTTAACAAAGAAGCTATGCAAGCTGTCATGTAGCTATTTTCATTGTCAAAAACCTTTTCCTCCAGAACTCCAAAACCACCATTTGCAGAGGGCTTTGTGCACATAATTAGCATTAGCCTGTGCATTTTGCTGCACACCAACAAATGGTCGATTGAAAATGACTTGCAGCACTGAGAGAGAAGCCTTTGAAAATGAAAATCTAAATGATGCCCATCTATCCTCCCACAGATCTAAGAATAGCTCCATATCATTCAGATGGAAATGCGGACAGAGGCACAAAATAGATGGTGGTTTTTTCGTCACTCATTTGTGTCAATGTCAGGCATGAGAACAAATGTGATGCATTTTGGATTTCAATGGTTTTGCCTCTGGAACGCTTAATTGAATAGAAGCTGATTAGACCCCAGTCTCTTGGGCTTGTATCAAATGAAAGATCTTCCAACATCAAAAACTTGAAAATTGAAGAAGTTCCTCTATAGTTGTTTCCAACTGTTCTTAAGATCATGTTAAGCCTATTACATCAGGACACAGTTCATAGTCCACACATAGAGCAAATTAACATCCATTTATTTGTTCATTCCAAACTTCTTCTTTACAAAGATGAATCCACTCTGAACGGATGCATGTCAGTGGTTGGGAATCACATTTCTAAAACACTACTGAAAGTGAAGTTCACTAGCCTCCACCTTGAAATGGCTTAAAATGCTGACTGTATATTGGTATGTAGTATACAGTATATTTCCTGATCATGAGCCATGTTTTACTGTGGAAGGGTGAATAAACTGCATTTACCAAATAAACTGCATGGACCAAAACTGAGAATTGATCATTTCAGAAGTGATGTGATACCTTGAGGCCAGTGTTTTGTTTTGGGGGTGGGGGATTTAATGAGGTAGCAAGTTAACAATTGAAACCAGCACATCATATTTCAGCAGTCATGATGATTTATAAAAAAGACATTATAACAAACAATGTAATTATGTGTGTGTAAATATATTTATTTATATTTATAGTATAAGTATATATGGGAGACTCACAGAAGACAGATTGCAAGAATAATCAAAATGAATACAGCTGAGGGAAGGATTTATTGACTTTTAATCAATAATGTGGATCGAAGCTCAAAAGAAATGCAGAATCTTACATTCCCTGCAATGAAACCAGTAGCGTCTTTTTGTTCAGCCACTAGTAAAAGCTGTCTACCTCTCTGTCAAACTCAATATGCTGTTATAAGGCACAATTTTTGCTGGCAATTTGTTTCAAAATACAAAGAAAACATTAGGTAAAATGTTCCTGAAATGGTGCAGGGTCTTTATTATTATGTCAGTGTTATCAGACTTTAAATTGCTGTAAATGGTGTTTCCTGTAGGTGGGCTCAGAAGCTAGACATAATGGTGTTTTACTTTCCAAGTGGCACCCTGAAGAGTCCCCGCTTCTGTCTCCACTGGTGACACCGCTCTCAACACTACCCACACAAAGTGGAGTCATCATGCTGCCTAACACAACCACTCTGAGCAATGCAACCTACTGTATGACATATTTACAGTAGACAGTACTACATACATGCATGTAGGACACACACTCATGCTGTACAGTGACAGGGCTGCCTGTGACTTCATCAACCAGAGATTATCCCGTGTGACTCAGGTGGATGGTGACGAAGCTCACTTTCTTTTATTTGTGTGTCCTTTCTCGTGTGTTTGTGAGAGAGTGTGCGCATCACACTGCAGTGACAGCGTGAGAGCAGATAAAGGCTCAAGTGGAAAGAGGGCAGACATGATTCATTACCAAAGTGATAGATAAGGCCAAGAAGAACTGTTTAGAGATTCAAATGAAGTTTCAAAGCAGCAACATTTCCATTTTGATTGCCTTCTTCATTTCCTAAAGCCTGGAGGTTCCTCAGAGGCCCACATATGACTCTGCTTGTTTGTTGACTGTTTGGACTAAAAAACATCCTTTTCTTCCTCTGTGACTGGACAGGATGCCTTTGGCCTATGGCAATAGGAGTCAGTAACCTTTCTGTTATGAGGTGACTATCCTGGCATAACAGTGCTGAATTTGACTCAGATTCACTATTCATCATCCATTTGGATAAAACCAGATTAATAAGAGCCTCAGGCTGCAACCATTACACACTCTCACTTGTATCTGATAAGGTTGAGGAACAGGGCAACATTTTCCTATTGCTAACTGTCCCCCCAGTTAACTGGCAGAAGCTGATGTATCCGGCGGCAGGGTGGATGCTAATGGTTGTGTGTGAGTCTACATGTCTGCATGACCTGACTACTGAATATCCCTTGATTATTAACCCTTTAAAAAAATACAATTTGATGTGATCAGTTTAAAAGATGCATCTGAGTGTGTCAGATGAGGCCATTTATGCAGTTTCGAGACACCGTGCAGGAACAGGACAAACCATCAGAATAACTTATGGAACTATTGACGATATATAAACAGAAGTCAGGAGGTTATTTAAAAAATTAAGATATGAGAAACTCAAAACTGTGGAACTTGTACTGCCTTTATAATTCTCTGTATAAGTGTTGAAAGTATGAATGATAAAGGGCCAAAGCTGAAGCAAGTAATAGTTAATAACAATCCTGGCACACAGCTGTGAGTGCCACATAGGAGAAACCTAACATTTTTGACCTAAAGGCCAAGAAAACCCTTTTTTTTCCATCACTTTTGATTCTAAAAAAGTTGGGATGCTGAGTAAAGGGGGGCAGGACCTGATTTGGGGTTACACTAAATGTTGGGCTCACTGTCTTTAGGCATAGATTTGTCAGGCTGAGACAAACTAGGACCTACAGACGAGAAAGGGGAGGGGGCTGTTCTGGTTAATTAATGTAAGTCACAATCTTATACTGAGAGATAAGCAGAGGAGGAGGAAAAGACTGCCAGGTTATGATGGAGACACCATCAAAAGACTTGTAATCATGTCTTTTGTATATCACCCATCGCAATTTGTGAATAGTCACCCTCTGACTAAAATCTTAAAGAAAATGATGAAGACCGAACTGTCCAAAAGGGAGATAATTTACAGACAATATTTCTCGTCGGAAGAAAACCTGCGACCCAGTGAGTTACACATAAAAACTTGTACCATCTCCAGATCGCAAAGATATGCACACACGAGAAGATTAGGACACAGTTACATCAAATGCAAGAGGGACGAGGTTGCAGGTCTGTGAGCCTTTAGACCAAGCTAGCTAGCAACTTAGAGCTACATCACTCTAAATTATTGTTGTTATCATAAATGCCTTGGTTTAGATGTTTATTTATCATAAATGGCGACAAAATTTTCAGAATCTATTCGTTAACTTTAAGTTGTGCCACTTGCATGTTGTGATCTCTTTTTAATGAACCAGGCTGTTAGATCTTTTGTAAAGACACCATTAACACATAGTGTATATTACCCACAGGAGATACGAGATGGCCTACATGCTGAGGAGAACCTACTTATAATAGCAAAGCAGCATCACAAAACTCCTCTAAAACAAATGCATAAAAAAACATAATGAAGAAGTGTTCAAGGAGACAAGGAGGCGAAAAAAAGTGGCAGAGTGCTTTGAGCTGCCGAGAGTGAGAGATGAGAAGTGAAGTGTCTGCACTGACATCTCAGACTGTTGAGTGGGTTTGCTGGGTTAGTGGTGAATTTATTTTATCAGACTGACAATTTCTGACTGTGACAAGACGCTCACAAAACCTTGAAAAATATCTGATCGAAATGCAAAGATTTTCAAAGGCTATAAAACACCTCTACAGACCCTGGAGAAGGGACACACACAAACTGTACACCCACTCAGACACATGCACACACACACACATACTCACACACATCAGCAGGCAAGGCAGGCAGGCATGCACACACACACACACACACACACACGCACAGGCACCTAAAGGCAAATGCAGATACACAAACATAAGTGCACTGCAGCCTAAAACTGTCTCTCTGTGTTGATTTTTCTGGGCTCCTAAATCTGGTTTGGGGGCAGAGACGGTGCCCACTCGATTCTTTTATGCAATGCAGCAGGTTTTCTGGGGGAAGGAGAGATGTATCCAACTCATCTCATGGGCACAGTACAATCAGGTAAAAGTGAAAATGAATAGAACGATGAGTCTTGTAACAAAATGGTTGAAGAAAAGACACCAGAGCAATCAGATTAAAAACAGGT
>JAUZTA010000009.1:13381636-13392746 GCA_034780835.1 Ctenochaetus striatus
ACAGTTAAGAGTACTATACTTATTGCTTTATGCTTTGTGAGGTTATATATCTGAATTCAGCACTGTATGTATGCTGTATGTATAAGATAAGATAAGATAAAACTTTATTGATCCCACAATGGGGAAATTGCGTATAAATCATATGGTCATATTAAAAGCACCAAATTAAAGATTAAAGAAACTGGCAGTGTTTACAAATACATCTGCACAATTTACACCACAGATGCTATGAACTTAAAAACTTTAACTTTAATTTATTTTGTTTGAAATTGCCGTTATTTACCAGGGAACCCCCCACCAAACATGCACGCACACACACACACACACACACAAAATCAATGTCCTCCAGTTTGATTTGTTTGGAATAGCAGAACAACACTGTATCTTCTACGTTCAATGTCAAAAACCTTTAACAGAGCAGAAACAAAGAGCACTGACCCATACTAATGCTGAATAATGCTTTGAAACCTTATACAGAATATCGTGAATTAATGCCTGACATACCAAGTTTTATGTGTTTGTGCCAGCCGTTTTCATTGGTTAAGAGAGACTTACGCCATCACACCCTGAGGCCGAGAAGCACGGGGTCAAGGTGGCAGCTGCCAAAATGTCTCTTTGTATGACATGAAACGTTCTGATTGAGTTGAGGATATTGTTCCTAATGATGTGGTGCTGCCGCTACTGCTTGTGGGGAGGGGATGAGCAGAGATGTGGTGTACTCCAGGGGCCATGATGATCCCACTCGCATCACCTCAAAATAAAGAACATTGCAAGCGCAAGCACAAGTCACAACAGCTCAGTTGGCACGCATGTCGAAGAGGACCTATCGCCCTCCTCTGAAACAACTGCCCTAACTCACGTGTGTCCCTCTCTTTCTCGAACTCTCCTTCCCAGCAAACTCTTAGCTTGTGCTGCGATTTCTGCAGTGGTAGATGATTAACCAGGTAACTTTGTGTCACCACATAGTTGTACCCTGTGCCAAGGCCTAAGTTTGACATGAGCACAATAGGAGAGAGATTACAGAGCACACATGCTCCACCTGGAGTCATGTTGGTAGAACAGGACCAAACACACCTTAACACTGCCCTGTTGCCACAATCACAAAAGAATGGTGCACGCATTGGGTGTGTTTGCAAACTGAAGAATAAGAATATGCCCATGTGTGTGCCTTTCTCTGTGGATACAGGTCTTTGAGTATGATGGGTGTGGAGACCCATGGTAATCTCCTGAATTAGCTGAATGTTTCTCAGTTAATTAATTAGTGAATGCAGCCATACTGTCTGTAGATTGAAACACGTTTTGGTGTAAAGTTGAATTTTATAATGTAATCTTCTTTAGTCAGATCCAGACGTTGGGTAATATAGCATTTAGTGGTGTCAATTAATAGCTTTCATTTAAATACAGTATTTATATAGAGTATATAAAAAAGGAGGAAAGAAAGGAGTTCGTGCAACATTTCACGAACACTGAGGGCAGTTTCAGGTTTGGTGTGATCTTTACTGTGGCTTTTCAGTAAGTCACGTTAAAACCAGTATAACGAAAATAAAAGAAGGTGTAACAACTGACAATAATTCACAAATGCAACATGTTGCAAAACGCTTGACCTGTCTCCACCCAGAAATCCCACACACTTTGCATTTTCTGCTTGAAAATGAGCTTGATGGAGACACCTATTACTGAGTCACGACCATGGATAAAATATAGGCTAATACAACCGGTATGGTCAATATGAGTCATCTGAGTCATAACAAAAAATGCGTAGACCAAAAATAAAAAAAAATAAAGTAATATGTAGACATTCTACAACAATAATGTCAGTTATTTAAATAAATTTGAAAACAACAAAAGGGGATTTTCATTTTCTTTTCGAACAACCTTTTTTTTCTCAGGAGCTGAGCCATTAGGCAAGATCTTTACATTCTTTAACTGGCAGATGACCAACAGATATGCCAGTGAGACACTTAAGCAACTGATCATTATTTCACTCAAACACGAGTCATGTGTGTGACTGTGGCCAAGTGTCACTAATAGTGTGTCACTGATAGCATGTCACTGCAATGATCTGGCCTTCGCAGTGCTGTGTGTGATGCCACGGCTTGAAGCCACAAAAGTGACTCAAGCATGTGTGTTTGCATATGGAGAACTGTATGCCTGTGTGTCAACAAATGAATGAATGCATTTTATATGTTCTTATATACAGATGACACAACACAGAGTGACCTAAAAGTCAAGTCCCATATGATTACCAGATGTTGTTGTGACAGTACCATGTGTAATATCTTTAGATCCTAAATCTCAAATTTACAATAGGGCTTAAGAGTACAAAGAACACAATAGCCTTTTTACCTCTTATCTTATCTGACTTCAGAGGCTTGAAATAGAAATGACGCTGCTCTCTCTGCGAACTTCAAACTGAAGCGGCTAGACTTCAAGCACACGGCTTCACACACTGGTTTGGTTATTGTGGCATTTTCTGGGGGTGATAATTGTAATTGCATTAATATTGCTTCACTGACAGTGTTGCAGGGTGTTTTTGTCCTATTGCACCGTTAATGAGACTATTCCGCTCATTTGAACCAATGCAGCCCCTCACCCCTACTTGGGACCAATGGGATGTTGGGCCTAAATAACCGTGAAATAAAGGCATTTACTAAAATTACAAATCATTTGGTTCACAACAAAAATAACATTTTCACCTCATATACATGCCGACTGTATACTTGACATGCACTTCAACATGCTCTCACTGTCTACTGATCCATGCTTTTTTAGACTTTTTCTTCTATTCGTTAAGAGCCTTCTTTACTTAATCACAATTTTACACACATTTCCATTTATGAATTGAAAATCAACCTTTAAACAGCTTGAACTACAGCGTATCTTTCAAACTTTAAAACGTGCATTCATCCAAAGTTGAAGGAATTAACAGGCTGTTGTAACATTAGTTTTATATTTATTAACTTGCTAACAAATTACTGGCCAAATTTATATGATATATAATACTGAAAGATAGATTTCTTTAAAAAAAAAAGCAGATGTAGGGATATATGCATTCATTTTAAAAAGGATTTAAAAAATTAGGGGCACAGCTTTTGAAAAAAGATATAACATTAATCTATACCATGCTTTTAGGTTAAAATGTCCAATAAAAAAGAGAAAAGTTACTGAACTCATACAACTAAAGAATGTTCGAACACTGAAACTACTTGGGGAAAACAGGGTGTGTTTGTCAGCATTGTGCTTTACTAATACATCCCTTTTCAAACATCATTTAGCTTGCTAATTCGCTTGAGGCTTTAAATTAGGGTTGGAGTTCTAAAAAATCAAAACATGCAGTTGAAGCCACCCTCCAGAGAAGATAGGAACAGTTCGGAGTGGCAGCCTTATTTATATCCACAGTGTGCAGCTACAATCTGAAATCATAGAACTACTTCATTCTAAAAAATAAAAAAGCAACAAAAATTCAAAATAAAATAATTATCAACAGTGAAGTCTGCCAAAAGTTGCACGAGATTTCCTAAGACTCGTCAAAAACACTCATACTTTACAGTGCAGTACAGAGGAGTTACAGAGTGAAGCTTTCTCATACTAAATCTTTTATTTGATATTGGGTTGAGTGTTTACACTGGCTTGCAGAGATCACACCAACTGGTCAGCAGCAAAGTTTTGTTTTCGCCTGGATCTAACAGTTCCATAAGTAGGATTGAGGGGGATCCACTGGGAGAAACCAAAAATAAAATTCATTGTTATATTTTTATTAAATTTAAATTATTAAATTAATTTTAATAACTGTTATTTAACATGCAAAGGTAGCAGTCAACACATGCTGAAGTTTAAAGGGTTCTCAACATTTTGTACATTAATCATTATTGATAAGAAAGAGTAAAGGTAAAGTTTCAATAACAGATTCATTGTATTGGAGCTTAGTAAATCCATGTATTTTGCCAACCTTGATGTTACTACACTTGGCGCACTTGCTGCCACTTGCACCATTACCACCATTACCACCAAATAATTTAGTATAATCTGGTTTACTTGTTATCAGATTCTGCCACTTTTGAGGCTGTTAGCTAAGATGTCTCCATTAAAGCTTTGTACAGTGCTACGGAAAAATGAGAAGGAAAAAGGAAAAGGTACCCTTGAGCAGAGCAAGACTGTTTCTTCCTTATGGTGGGACTCTTTGAAGTCATTGGTAAGTCAAGGGCATATTAACACCAAGACTCACAAATGAGCTCAGACAGGCAATATACAGGGACACAGTTTCACCCTGAATCCACCAATGTGTTAATAAAAGGCCAAGAGAGGGCAGAACAAGGTGTGCAGGAGGACACAAAATTTAAGAGCAAAATGACACTAGAATATAATCAAAAACAAAAAAAGATTAGGAAGAAGAACATCTGGAGGTGTAAACAACATATAGATAGTGTACAACTTAATATAAGGCGAGGGCGGAAAGTAGGCCAGATAGAAGTAATTCCATAGAGGCGTGGAGGGGAGGACGGAGGAAGAAGAGGAGGAGGGGGGATGTTCTCTTGAGACTGTAAAGCTGGAAACCTCTGATGCTCAGCTGGGGGTACAAGCAGGTGGGTGGGAATCTTCGTTTGGAGATGCAGTGTGGGTGGTTATGGGGAGGGGAGGGTTGGGTTGAGTGATTGTGGATCGCACATCCGCCGAGGGAGACAAGAGGCGGGCATGACCTTTGGTATCAGGGAGTCATATTGGGGTCACTGGAGCATTAGGGAGTGGATTTGAGCTCTGTGCTCTCTAACCAGCCCTCCTAAGGCTGTGATTCCTCTTTATTTTCATTTCTCCGCAGAGAAAATTGAGTTGCTTTCCTTCGTCTCCTTAAATAGTTTTTTGCCTTTTACTTTCAGATCTCAAAAGGAGGTGAAGGAAGCCTCCCATGTTACAAGTCTTCTGAAAGGCATATGACATTTTATCATTTCTTGATATAGAAGATGAGTTCTTTATTCATACAAACTCATGTGGATGGAAAGACAATCAGGAATAGCAGGGTGGGTTTTTTCAGGCAGACAGAAATGGATCTGCTTGTCTACTAAGTTAAGAAACTGTGTTGAGGGGAGAATGTAACACACTTGTCATATATGCTGCACTGTATATGTGCATTAGATGGAAAGAAAACAAACATAATAAGAAAAAAAAAGTCATAATAAAAAAGATTTTTAAACAAAAACATGGCCTCAGTGTCATCACCACTGAGATGAGACATACTGAGTAAATATGTTCCCTGATTGCATATCTGCCATGACATCATTAGGCAAGAGATGACTCAGTTACAGTGAGGAATATGTTGTTTATCATGTGCAAACAATTATCAATTCACCAGCGTCAGTGGCATTAGTCACTGCATGTGGTCCAACACCTAGTTATGATATGATACAGCAAGACTTAATAGGCCAAATGTGTGTCATCATCAATGGCATGTGAGTGCACCAAGGTGATTTCTCACTTCTAAAGAGGATGGCTTAGTAAAGCAGGGCTATATAAAGGAAAAATTCTGATGATAAATGCAACAAAAAAGGGCAGGGGAAGAGAAAGGAGCTGTCATAAGGGCAAAGGGAAAGTAACAAAACTAAAAGGTCAAGGAGCTCACGTTTTCTGTTGTTGTTAACCACCTCATCACGAAGTGAGGCTCTGGTGCCATCAGTCATGTGTCACAACGAGGCATGATGGAGAATGCCTGACTCCTTCACCTCAGGGCACGACCTTTCTGACAACCCCTTCTGTCAATGCAACGCCAGGGTTGTTGCTGCAAGTGATGGGCTAGCGGATTGAAGTGCACTGACGGTGTGGATGGTGAAGATATGCGACACATACAGCATTAAAAAAAAAAAAAATCCAAGCCCTCTGACCTTGTCACATTTATACTTGTGGCTTTATCACAAGTCTTGCAATCAGTGAAAACTCTAATAATATTATCCATCGTGACATTAATTTTCCTAAATCATTAATTTGGTGCATATCTGTATGAATGTTTTTATCTATTTATCTTAATTAGATCTCAGCTCAAGTTGACACTGAGCGAAGTAATGCCTAGAATTATATAAAAAAATGTTAATAATAAAAGGTTTCACTCTGAAACACTTGCAAATATTTGTAATAAAAACCATTCACTCCTACAGGAGCAACAAAATCAAGGATGTCCTTTTAGTTTTGTTTTGAGCTCTGATCTACACAAGCAGATTTGAAGGTTAAAGGTCACACTTCATTATTGCATGCTTCTGCAACATCTGACTAGTTAGTCTTTGGCATGATGGATATCTAACTTGAGAGCAGGAAAAGCAGAGGTGTAGCAGGAGAACAGAGATCCAGCCTGCAACAATTAAGTCACGGTTTGCTGCCATTTTTTGGAGGCAGTGCGATCCAATTTTTATGACTAGAAGTTTTGATATGATTACAAACAATATCCTCATTTTTTTTACAAAGATGGTAAATCGTGAAACACCAGGAGCAGCATTTCTGCTGGTAACGTTTCGCCATGGCAACTGACTATAACAATAAAACCAAATCCCCCCAAAATACAAAACATTTGGTGATTAATTATCTCAGCCCCTTCCTCAATATATACATGGTTAAGGTGCCGCGCAATGAGTTTCCATCCAGAAGGCAGAGAGTAAGATAGTGCTAGGATGTGGGCAAGAGAGGAGACTCCAGACCAGATTATTATATGAGTACTTAATAAAAACGCAGTGCAGTGTGTTTACTCTGTCAATGTTTATCCGTTAGATAAGCAGTCTGCAGTTGAGTTCAGACACATCACTGAAGAACCAGAAAACTGTAGAGTAACACTGTGTTTGGAAAGTTTTTCTATCAAGTCTACACCTCTTTCATTTTATTTTATTTCATTATCTCTTTCTATCTCTTGGATTCAGTGCAAAACTTGAAATGTCTGGTAAAACTCTGACACCTCTTTGTGTGTGTGATACTCAGCATCACAAGAAATCAAAAAGGGAACTGATACAAATATAATAAAAAAAAGATATTAAAATCCAAACATATTCCCCAGTACATATTTCTGTGTGCTACATGTAAAGCCTTTATACATGTAAGCCATTTGCATACAATATTTTTAACACTAAATGAAAATTTTGAATCAGTTCATGGTTTTTAAAACATGTGGCTTTAAGAGGTGCAGCAGTTCTCCTTAAAAATGTCATGGAAAATTACTGCTCCTTAAAGCCCTACTTCACTTTGTGACTTTTTGTTTTCAAATAAACTAGCTAATTGTTATTTAAAGAAACTGTCTGTTTATGACCAAAGCATCTATAACTGAAGATATTATTAAGATGAGAAAAACATTTTGCATTGTACGTCCTTTTAAGTGGTTCTCCTCGAATTCTGTGACTAGTGGACGAAATCTGTCAGGAGCACGGAAAACTTTACTCAAATGGGGATCTTTCCCATTAAGTATGCTATAAGGCATTTCAGTTTAATTTGCCTCTGCTGGTCATTGATATAAAATGTTAAGTGTTTGTGAGGCCTTATATGCAAGTATGAGAACAAACAAAACAAAGATTCACACGTAAAAATATTCTTCTCAAGTATTATAAGTGGTCAAATACTCTACAGGGTTAACTTTAAGCTAGTATGCACAATAACAGGGCCTTGGCCATGGCAAACCTATGTTGCAATGTGGTTAATGTAGGTGGTTACCCCAGCCTCTGAGAAGTCAAAAAGTCTGAGGTATGTGGCCTTCAGAATGTATTTCATATCCATGTATGTGATTGTTAACAAAACAGCAACTAAGCACAGTAGGAAGGATGCTGCAAGGCGAGGGTCATTCCAAGGACGCTAAATAAGAGGAAAAGCTTATGAAGACGTGAATCATTTTCTGCTAGTGTAATGCTAATGTGAGCCTGCTAGCTACAGCAGCTTTTAAGCCTCTGCATTATTTCAAGTCCTACCCGATTTTCTAAGCTGCCCTGCCCTGGCAGGTGCGACAAAACAGGAAAGTGAGAGAGATGAGTATCAAGCACAGCCTGCACATGCCCACACAGTCTTCACACTTCCTGATGATATGGCATAAGTGATATACTGCTGTATTTCAGTATTTTGTGCCATGTCCTGTTTGTTTAGCATTCTGTTTCACTCTGTATATGTTTAACCTACTTGACTAACAAAAGGGGTGCAAATGTACAATAGCTTTTAGCTAATGCTAGGTCAATACAGCAGTCGGCAACAATTATGTTTGACATTACACAATGTTCTTGACAAAAATGAAGGAATAAATAGCTCTTGTGGTTAGACTGCCTTTAAATATTACCGTAGTCACCTTCTACAAAACTCAAAACAAGCTGAACCAGGAGCATGGTGCTACTGGAGTTAACAGTAATGGTTATGTCATAACCCAAAGATGAAGTTCAAATATTTGCATTTGGCTCTGTGGGTGTTTCAGGGTGTGGACATCACTAACCACAAATTGATATTTACAAGAACATGGATCAAGTACTTTCTGGTATCTATGGGCTTTCTACTTTTAGGATTTAAATGAACGTTACGGTATATTCAGCTGTCTACATGCCCAGTCATATCTATTGCAGGCAATTTGCTGCAGTCATACAGTGCAGTAATTATATGACCTCACACTCCTCATGCCTTCTCTACACAATGCCATTTACTCTGCATCTTTATGATTAATTAGTGCTGTGTGGTTTACTGCATGCTGTTGCTGTAAAGGGTCAATATTTCTACAGTAAATTGCTATAACTCCTTATAAAGACTTTTATCTGAACTTAACCAGAAACCATCCTCTCAACATTGCCAGGAAATTTCCAGAGAAATGGAATTCCCAAAGAACTACCCTCCTGTCATGTTTTCTTTGACCCGGTTCCAAAGTCCACTCTACACACTGAACCCTCAGAAGCAAAGCAAGACCTTGTCAGTGTTCAAATCGACTCACTCACCAGGATAAATGTTGGAGATAAACATTTCTGATGACCATATATGTTAAAACTTTCATTTCAGTTTCATTTTTATACTGTGGCAGGGTTAATGATTGGTTTAGTCAAGCACAAAAACAATGTGTCAGGGATAGGAAAAAAATATGTTTCTGCTCAAAACTACCTGCTTAATGGTCATCTAATTAAAAAACACTGTTTATTTATTAAAAAGGAAAGTAAAAGAGTGTCACAGTTCTCCATCCCCTCCTTCTTCTCATAAGACAGAAAGCCCAAATACATATAATCTGAACTACATCACTTTAATTCCTTTTTTCAGAAAAGGTATGTATTCAGTGTACAAATTTAACATATCTGGTTTATGGGAACGTACTATGCCATCATTTCATTCCGGCAACTGGGCTTTAAAAAGAAACATGTCTTTTTATAAATCATGTTTTTCAGTATTTTCAGTCATGTTTGCTGTTGTAGAGGAGGCAGCTCACTTGCAGCTGCGATCTGAATCAAATGCTTTTTTACAGCAGGTGCTTTTCAAGGAGGCCGCAGAGATCAGTCTCATGCAGCAATGATTAAAAACATTATCCCATGTGCGTCTGCGACAGTTACCCCCGAACATTATTTGTTTACACGCTAGCACACAGGTGTTCTTTGATTTCAGTTCAACGCTTAGCGAATGACTGTGCTGTTCTTTCTTTGTGACAGTCTGAAATGAGCGAGATGAAAGCACAATACTATTAACAGGAGCAACTTTATCCAGACTCCCTTCAACTTTCTCATTGTGGAGTAGCAGATGTTAAAACACCTGGCAGTAATCACAGCAGGGTTCTCAAATCCACAGAGTCTGTGAAAAAGACAAATCAGAAAAAAAAGTTCTGGACCTCCAACAAGGACACTCATTTACTAACAATTACAGACTACAATCAATAAACCACTGGCTCATTCGGGTTCAGTGTCTGATGCTAACACATTTTCAATTGGGGGTAGTTCAAGGTCAACTTGTTCCTGCCAACTTTTATAAAACTGTTTTAATCAACAAAACCTTGTTTCAATTGAGAAAATAAAATCTTTTAAACTCATCTTGAAGTAAATGTAGCATCTTTTTCAGCTTCTAAAATGTGTCAGTTGTTAAAGATAATTATTACACACCCTCTCATACAAAAACATTAAAAAAAAATAAAATATTTTTTTTTAATAATTACAAAAATGTTTGTAATACTTTAAACTTATTTACTGTCCATTTGAATCTCAGGAAAGAAAAAAAAAACTGCTTCAAAAGAAAAGCCACCCAACTATCCTGCTGCATGAATACAACTCTACTGCAGTTGATGAAGAGCAAACAGTTAACACTGAGGCTGATATCAATGTTATAAACAGGAACTCTGGATCACGTTCATGCATTTTCTGCTTTACCATACCAATTCAGAGAGACATGATTCAATCGTAAAAACGATTATAGATGCATCATGATGCTTGTCCATTACATATACGATGTGATTTAATATATAGAAATCAAAGTTTGCTACAATAATGAAGAATCAGTCAATCTGAAAGCATCTTACAGTCTCCTGTCTGTGCCGAGAGAACCAAAATGAATGCTTTGCTGTGTTGCTACTGCTATGTCGTCAGCAGAGGAGAAAAGCCACTTCGTTGCAGGAAAGCTCCAAGGAAAAGCCATGGATATATATGACACTGAGCAAACACAGGGTTTTTGGTGAAGCAGGGAGTCATAATGGGTGAAACAGAGGTGAAAACAGACTAAAAACCAGAGTTTGAATGACCTAGCTGCATGACTGTATAGGAATGGGTATCATTAGGATTTTTATGAATCCGATTCCGATTCCAGTTCTGCTTATCAATTCCGGTTCGTAACAGACAGGTCCTGACTCCTGGCAGACACACAGCCATTGTAAAAAAGGTTACAAGTGCGTCCAAGAACCGATAAGCAGAACCGAAAGTAAATATTTTTTTTATGGGTACCCGGTACCCGCCGTTTTTGATTCAGTTCCTACTTGGAACAGAATTTTGGTACCCGACCTTATGACTGTAGCACCGCTACATTAATGTAGTCTCTGGTTGACGGCTACACCTCCGTTACAAGTTAAGTTTTGTGGTTTTTTTGTGCTGCCAACATCATTACTGGATCTGATAATATTTGGACATCTGAGAACTGTTGTTGAATTTTTACAACATAA
>JAUZTA010000009.1:13490527-13504345 GCA_034780835.1 Ctenochaetus striatus
GCAGTAAAAAAAAATATGTAGTGAACTAAAAGGTACCCTAGTTGTCTCTAAAATGTTATTGAGTAGAAATTGAATATTGAAAATGAAATATTCATTGAAGCAAGTAGCTTAAAACCCTTTAGATTAAAATTCTTGAGCATATGTGGCTTCGAGTGTTCTACGATAACAACCTTAAAGCTAATGAAAGAAAAAAAAGGCTTTTTTGCCTATTGCAAAGAATATGTAGAGGATCAAAAGAATCTTCTCTCTGTTTTTATCACTGAATTTATGAGAGAAAAATAATTGTACCAATAGAGACATGAACCCTACGGTGTCATTTTACATCCAGCAACAGAACTTCTTGACAAAACATGGCTTCTGCCAGCAATCAGAAATCGAATTCAGTCTTTCAGGTCATCTCGACCTGGTGGTAGGATATGTACACACACACACACACACACACACACACAGTGACCCACTGAGTTTGACGTAGTCAGACAGTAATTGCACATTAATTTGACTGCAGGACATGGATCAAGGTTGTGTTCCCAGAGAGAGATGCTGTATTTTCCATTCAAAGTTTCACCACACTTAATTCCACAAGACTGACCATGACTGGGGTAACTCTCAAACAGAAACACAGGAACAGCAGCAGAGGAAAACTGTGCCTTTAAAGGCCAGCATGGTGTGGCTAACATCTTATGGAAAAGGTTGCACTTGTGTATAAGAATAACAGCAAGGTTTAACTGTAAGGAAGAAAAATGGTTAGGATTAAATTAAGGATTTAAATTGTACTTTTAAAATAGCTGAGGTTTTGATGTAACAGAACTGAAAAAAGTTTTGTTCCTCAATGATGTAATGTGCTGAAGACAACAACCAATGTGGTCAAAGAGGCTATCTTTAGCAACAATGACTTGATCAGCTGTTTAACCTACAACTGAGATCATTTCTTCTTTTTCCTCCACAGTCATCAAAAGTCTGAGCCTGAGTTTTTTTTTTGTCCTCATATGATACCAGCATGCATTTTTGTCATCTCTGTGACCCAATGTGTGATAGCAAAAATTAAACAATTTACTCTAAAAGCAAGAATGTGTTGCCTTTTCTCATGATCTCTGACATCTGTGAGCCTGTTTTAGGTCCACACATCTGTTAATGTATTATTCATAACATATGCTTTTGTTTTAAAATATAATTGTGTAAAACCCCAAAACAGGAACAAATGCTTTTTTGTTTGAAGGAGTTGCTTAGCATTAAGAAAAAAATGTTTATTTTAAGCAAGATGAACATATCCTAGAAAGGATTTCGAGGAAAAAGCCAGCCTGATCTGTCCATGGATCAAAAATAGAACCACTAGATGCCTCAAATTGTTTCTATATAAATATTTCACTGCAAACTGTAAAAGTATTTTCTTAAAATGTTGAAACATTCCTTTAAAACAATTCAGTTTGAAATTTTGTATATATAAAGGAAAACAAGTCATTACCATGGTTATGCTACACACTGTCAGACAACTCTTTAAGTGCTTCAGTTTAGAGTGGGCTACACACACATACATACACAGAATGAATAGCTAGGTCCATATAATCTTTTAACACTTGCACTATGCATATCTTTCCTGAAATATCATTGTGTCTCCACCTTTCAAATATCTTGAGGGCATCTATGTGCATTTCACACATCTCTGATCTGAGTGTAAAAGGCACAAGACCACATGTGCATATATATGTTGACTAGTGCTACATTTTTTAGTTTGCAGTTTACGTTTGTAGCGGCAAAGTCACCAAAGACAAGCCAACTCATAATTATGTTTTTCATTCACTTTTGCAGAATAAATCATTTCTATGCCACCCCTTGAGTCAGTGTTCACTCTACCGGTGCAGCACATGCAAGTAGCATGTACCTTGAGACAACTATATTGGTCTGTTGGTTTGTCAGTCAGTCCACCACTTTAATCAAGCCAAAATATTTCAGTGTAGGTGTTGTTTTTTCCTGGTATTTATGGTCTACAAAAAATAATTTCACTAGTTTAACAGATCCTCTGACTAGTGCTGCCATTAGGTTGACATTACTGTGTCTTAAGTCTGGACAATTAGACTTTTGGATGGATTGTACTTGATGGATTGACACAAATGTTGCATATATTGATGGCTCCCAGGCATTGAATCCTAAAGATGATCCCTTGACAAAAATTCATATAAATAATGATGGAACTGCATAAATAATAGCAGTCTCATTAGATAATGAGTAGCTTCGTGTTAATTCAAAATAAGCAAAATATGATCCAGAGCACGATGAACAATATATGTGCTCTATATAAGCATGTTGGCATTATCTCTGTGAATTTGTTGGCACACTAACATCAGATTTTGGCTCAACTACAGCTTTCGAGCTACTAAGAGGACTTGTAGACTTGAAGTTTTTAGACTATTATTGCAAGAGGTTAAATTAAATAACTTAGAAGTTGAATAAATGTGCAGGTTTGTTCACACAGTCGAACTATATATTACATGCTAAGTAGTGCTAAAAACATTTTTTTTTGTGATATGGGATTGCAAACATACTTTTTTTTTTGCATATGATATGTCTAAACAGTAGTTAATGATTTTAAATATCTGTTACAAATGGATCAAATTTGCTGGTTGGATTAAATTCCCTTCTTAATATGAGCGGCTACACCCAAATGTGAATACTTATACACATCCTCAGTGTAGAAACTGCAATTTTAAACCATTTATACCCTCATTCTGCTGAGAAACAAAAACATATCATGTCCAAATCTGACAGTCATTCTTCCTGTAAGGGTGTGTTGCCACGGGCCAAGTGCACTGTTGTGTAAACAAGACCTGTGCTGCAGTCGAAAAGAGAACCAGGGAGTGAGACAAGTATTGCGTAAGTAAGCCTGTGCTTTGTGTTTAACAGAAAACAGTGAAGAGAAAATAGCAGCTTGGGAGACTAAAAGTAACCTCTCCAGCGCAGATGGTCCCCACGCTTTCCGCCAGTGGGTCAGTGGGTGAGGGAAGAGTGGAGGGGAGTGGAGGCGAAGAGGAGAGGCTGTGGCCGTACGCCGCTATCCAGGGGAGAGTGTGGGCGACGCGGGCAGCAGGATAGAGAAAGACAAGGACTTCCAAGGCCAAGTGGGCCGAGGTTTGCAGGATACACTGCTAAAAACAGACGTGATGACGCTCAGAGGTCAGCCGGCTGATTTGTCATCGGCTATTTCAGCAATGTTAAACAACTGACGAGGGAGAGGAAAAATGTTGACATCACTGGTGCATGCTCACATCACTTCTTGCCCCCACATTCTTCCGATTGTGCAATCATCAAGGCAGAGAAATCAAACACTGTTTCCTGGATTTAAGATTGTGCCATGTTTGGTAAGCAGGACCTTACTGGGTCAAAGTGACAGAAAAGTTGTGTCATAGCATCACCTTTAGGTGGTCTCTGGTCCTGCCCCTGGTTAGAGTGTTCAACCCATGAGCTTCTCTTCTCTTCTCTTCTCTTCTCTTCTCTTCTCTTCTCTTCTCTTCTCTTCTCTGATTTGTGAATGTGAATCTATCTTCTCTGAATCGTGTTTCACTCCATTCAAGCCTAATAAATAAATGATGAATAACAGATGAGGACACCATGAACTTTGCAATAAACTCTTATTGTAACATCTCTAACATGCAGTGGAATAACTTTGACTCAAATCTACGGTAAATGACTAAACTTTATTTGAGGAACAAAGACATATCTTTGACTTTTAACCTTTTCCAAAACATGATTGGAAATGACTGTATCACACCGTATTGCAGTATTAAGATTAGGGAAAGATGAGCTGTTTTCAATGTCACAGTAGAATGAACAAATGCCTCTCACAACCCTCCTTTCTGCGAACGCCTCTTACAGTTACGTGTCGAACCTGCTCAACCTACACTCGAGCAATCTGTGCAGTATCAGCAAGCTGCCTGCAGAGGGCATACAAGACTACTGCTCCCACTGGCTGTGTTTGATGTGGCAGGCAGAGGAAAACATGATGCAATTTCCAGTGAAAAATCAACAGATTTATCACTGGATAAAAATGAACTAGTTACACATACAAGCAGTCAGTCATTTAACAAAGTCCATCCTCTCCAATACACCACTGCTATGGGCAGTGGTGATGTGTTGGATAAACTAAGCAATAAAGCTTTTGCTTCAAACAAACTGGAATATGAGGGCACATAAGAAAACTCGAAGCTTAATACTGAAATCTGGTTATAGCACTTTAACTTTTTAAGGTAGTGTCATGGTGACATTCTGCATACTTCTAACTAGTATTCAGTCAAATAATAATGAAACTGACAACAGCAAACCAAGAAGGCTGGTACTTGTGTGAAAATAAGACAGCATAATAGTAGAAAATCATTTTACCTTCCTGAGTCTTATTTGCTCTTTTCAAAGCTCTTTTAATTCTGTTTTTTATTTTCAATAAACCAAACCATCATGCTCGTGTTTCCTTGAGGATGACCATCATCCAAGGTCAGACGGCATAATTGTTACAGTCGGTACAACTGCACCACACAGGTTTGATTCTTTAAAGGATTTGTGAGTCTCTGTACAATCTAAGATCTTTACTTTGATGTAATCCATTTATTCCTTGCCTCTAAAAGAATGCAAATGCTGCCCTCATGTGGACAAAAATGTCGAGAAAAGAAGTCGCAGAATTAATCAGGTATTCCTTCAGTTTCCTTCATAGTCTGACAAGGACCATGACGACTACGATGGACCATTTTTTGTCAGGACTTTGGAAAGTTTATTAGTAAAAATAAACAACTGCAACACTCGGCAGCACAGGTTACACAGGCCTTGGGAATTGTTGGCTTGCTGGCTATATTCAGCTGCAAATTGGATTTGCATCGAGCTTGACCTGGAGCAAAGCCACAGGTTCCTTGGAAAGTTTACCAGGTCATTGACCGGAGGTGTTAAGTGTGAAAGCCTCTCACACAAAAAACAAGTGAGCCAGAAGCCTTTAAAGGCATAGCAGCAGAGAAATAATGAATCTCATACAGCAGGTCTTCTTTAACAGCCCAAAAGACAAATTTATATAACATAACATTCTACATAAAAAAAAAAAAATCATTTTAAAAATGCATCAGAGCAATAATCTAATTTCTGAGTGTGGTATTAAGTTGTTATCTAATGCACTATCAAACACTGTCACTTAAAAGTCTCTTCTTTGCACATGGAAAATTCTTTGGACTCCTGGACGCTGATGCTGAAAATTCTTCCAACGCAGACATCTGTACATTTTGTCCATTTTAAACTCTCATGATCGAGTAGCTCTCCACACAGAGCTCCATGAGGCCTCTTGTCTGTCTTTCTAATGGTTTTTGTGATGCCATTTTTGTTTTTAAACATTTTGCAAGAAGTCAAGAGCACACTAAGTGTTACTGTTAGGCTATTGTTGTTGTTGCTTTGCTTGCATCTTACTGTGCCAACTGTCGACCCAATTAGATCAACTCTAGGATCAATTTTGGGGTCATTGTCATAGGTTTGGGAAATGCTAATATGGTACATTAATTTCACATTTGCAACAGCAGGTTTTGAAATAAAAACTATACAGTAAGTGCTGGACAGCCATCAGGGATGAACAAACAAAAAAAAGATGAAGAAAAACTGAATGTTGTTCATTTTGTCATAGGGTGTTATTTATGAGTGAAACATGATGCAGAATTTAGTTATTGGAGCATAAAGCATGTTTCTCAATCAAGACAACAAATGCAGCTATAGTGCAGGACATGTGTGCTACATATGTGCACATGCATTCAACATCGTAGAGCAGCCAGTGTTAGCAAAGAATGACATCATTGTAACTGGATGCTCCACTTACACCAATTATACCTGACATACAGTCCTTCTTCTCATCTCCCTCTGTCTCTGTCTGTCTGCCTCTTTAGTTTCATGAGAGGTTCTTGTTGGCTGCTGGAGAAAAGAAAAAGGTTGGCTGCCATAAAAAGATGGACACCACATGATGGAAAGCATCACAAATTGGAAATATTAACCCTAAATCAGATGTGAAAAGGTTTTCTGTTCTGGAAACTGCAGCACTTGGCAGCTGTTTGAAGCAGTCAGTGTTTACATGCTTCAGTAAAAGGACAGATCCCTTTGTTCTGCTGTATAATCGTAATATCTTACATAACAGTGGTTAATACAGTGAAAAGCATAAACCCTCCCAAAACATAATACATTTGTTGTTTTATGCTTTTGTGTTGCCCATCCCAAAATACACAAACATAGTAGAAGTTTGTCTTAATGACTCCTATTATGTCTTTTAGCTGTCTACATTGTACCCAAGATGAAAAGACAGAGACCTTGGCTAATAACAGTCATCTTTCTGTATTTGCTTTTGGGGGTAGGAAAGAAACTAAAATTAATTATACAACACTGCAGTTCAAGACTAAAAGAGTCCGCACACACAAAAAAGTGTCTTTGATGTAATCATTAGTCTCTAGCAAGAAATTCTGGACAAAATAAGCAAAATTATTTTAGCAAATTATTTATGCTCAGTTTATATCAGAAGCTAATCTCAAGATAACATGACTATAAAGTTTGGGTTGATGCTCTGTCAAATCAGGCATATTGCAAACAGAACTGTCTCTCTCAGCTAACAAGTGGTAGCTCTTTAAAATAAAGTATATTGCAGTTGTGAAAAGTGCATTTACCAGAGCAAAAATTTAAGGTCTTTGTGACTGACAATTTTCATTTCATGCAGCTTTAATACTTTTACTTTTGTTACTTTTAGTACATTCAATTAACAGTAATAGCATAATTTCCATTGTATAAGAATGAGTTTATAGTTTATGAGTTTATATGTATGTGCATGTGCATGTGCGTGCGTGTGTGTGTGTGTGTGTGCTGTGTGCTTTTATATGGCACATAGTATGACTTTCCAAGGCAGGGAAAGCACAGGTGTAACTAATCAACTAATCAGCAATGGCTCTATTACATCTGAGTATTAAGTAAGGCACTTCACAGTAATGTAATACCACCTAAATGAAATAAAGAGATCATCTGTTTTATTCATTAACCTCATCACAAGCAGGACTATCAAACTATCAAACACAAAGCTATTTTTACCACTTTACTTAATAAAAAGCAGAGGCAGCAGAAGGAAGACATGTTTCTATTCCATAAAAAAATGATTTTCCTGATATAAAAAGAGGAAGTTAACAGTCGAGATAATGTGGCTTTAACTCTCAGCCCTCCTCCTTAAGAGAAAAATATGACATCACTCGGCAGGGCAGCCAATCAGAGGCCAGATACGCTCAAGCTGGAGGAGCAGCCTGCGTGTTCGTGTAGCTGGTGTGCATTTGGTTGTGTGTATGTGTGTGAGTGTGCGTGTGTGCGTGTCTGGATGCGAACAAGTTGATATTATTTTTAATTTTCCAAACATCTTTGAATTAAGCTCTGGAAGTTTGCCGGGGCTGCGGTGAGTGAGCCGTCTTTCAGAGCCGTGCGAGGAAAAAGAAAAAGACTTTTCCACCACAACGGAGACCCTAATGAACTCGAAAATAACAAGTTTGCTACGTGCAGCCTCTGAAAACAAGCCACATCTACGAAGTTTAACGAATTTCGTTGTATCTTTCTCTTGACACCGCCAGCTAATTTGAAGCTAGAGAGTACAGCTGCTTGCGCAGTTGTTTTTTTTTTTTGTGTGTGTGTGCCTTCTTTTAAATGTGTAAAGTCGCTCTTGTTAGCTAGCTAATGAAGTTGCGGTGAACGTCACATAAGACATAGTAATAAAAACGTAATTGCAGGGGATAAGCCATAAGCTAACTTACGCAGAAAAAAAAATGCTAAAGACGCTGACGAAGAAACTAAGACGACATTCACTCAATGAGATACATCCTTTCCACCTGAAGGTAAGTTTGACTGAGTTACTTGGCCTTTAAATAATGTCATATGTTATAATATGCATCTTTTAAATAGACTGGTTGTCGTTGTCAGGACGCATTACATTAAAATACAAAGAACAGAGGAGGAGGAAGAAATGTTTGTGAAGAGCGTGCCTTTACTTTTGTCTTGTGACTTGTTCACTCAGAGGCCAGTTGACTACGCAGCTTTAACACTGTAGACTGTAACCTTGTGGAAGAGGTTATTCTGAGTTCATTAACACTCTTTCCCTTTCTCTTTCACACACACACACACACACACACACACACACACGCTCACACACAATGAGACAGGCTATACACACACACACACTGCACGGCCTCTCCTGCGGAAATTACCAGCCTGTGTGTTCTGATATAACCCTTGTGTTGTTTAGAGTTATTTTCTGCTTCTAAGCACCTCAACCCATTCATTACCATGTTAGCAGGAATTTACTCTTCGTGGCTTACAGGACCCAGCCAGATGTTTACAAGAAGGAACCGGAGATCCACACACTGCTACACAAACACATCAGCAAACATGTGGCATGTCAACACACTCTCCTACTCACAGATGGACATTGGTTGACTCATAGACTGTGTAGTTGGGTGAGCTATGAGGCCACACTTATTGTGCAAAGCTGTCCTGTGTGTAAGACAGGATGATCTGTTTGAGGGTCATGTTCACAGCTGTGAAACTAGCACAGGTTTTTCTTTTGTTTGCCAAGAGAAAGTCTTTTTAGTTTCCATGTGTTGGGCAAGGGGTTGGGCTCTTAAGGCTAATTTAGATTAGACTAAAAAAACCCGAAATGCCAAAATAAAAACTCTTTGTTTGCAAGCTGAAATTTTCCTGACTTCAACATTTTTACTCACCGTTGTTTCACAACATAATCAGTCGCTCCTCAATTACTGTCTGCTCAGTTTGCATAATGCCTCTTTTTGGTGAGTAGAAGGGTGACTTGTAATTGGCATGGGTCACTAACTTGCTGCTTCCAACATAATATTCTTCGTCAACCGACTGTTTAGTCACATGGCAGCCATTTTGTGCCCAAGTGCGCCTGTTCAAAGGCCTGGCTGAGGATTGCAGTGGAAAAGTGTGCCATCCCTATTGTCTACCTTTGTTTGTGTTAGTTGCTCTGCTCAGTGGTCAGTGTGATGGAGAAAAGTGAATTGTGAGTATTGACTAGGCTGGTCACTCTTTTCTAACCTCATGCACAAGATTTCTTAAAGAGGATGTATCTGAAACTGATACTCATACTGATTACAGGGATTTCCCACTGGAAGAAACACTGATTGTTGAGTCAAAATATTTCTGCCAAATAAATTTGAATGTGAGTTTGTTTACAGCCTTTTTGATTGCCTAATCTTTTGTCTTGCCACATCTGATTTTTTGTAATGTCATCACCGTCCAAAATATCCACATGCGAACCCAAAGTGGTAATAGTTCAGGGCACTTATGTGATCGTAATATTCTTGATGATACGACAAAATACCCCTCTGAAAATATTTTGGTTTGGAGCTCACAGAGCTTTCCTTGTGTAACTTTTGGCTCTCCTTGTACTCAACCAGGTGCTTCTGCTTGAGGTAATGGAATAAGTTTGTTGTATTCCCCAATTTGCCATTAAAGTCTTGCACTTTTTACATTTAATCCTGATTTGTTGTACATCTGATCTGTTGTAACCATATCCCGTCCACACTGTACTTGCTTTTTTATGAGCCAACTCTCTCACGATGGAGCCATTAGCAATGTTATATTTGGTCTAAATCATGCTTGTTTTTGCTGTTTGTCACACTTGTGATGTCTTTACTTCAACAGTTTGGAATTTTGCCGTTATTACACTACAGTTATTTTTTACAATAATATGAAAAAGTATGCCAATATTACTGTAAATTGTGTTATACAAAGGGATTATTACTGATAGTAATGAAAGCTAAAGATTTTGCAATGAACTGGGATTATCATTGAAAGGGGGCATACTCTTGGCATTTAGCAATTCACTTCCGTAAAGCTGGGGGACCTGTGAGAGACACCACAAGACGACATCATAAATGCTGATGTCTGTCACACTGCTTTCCAGTTTGTAACGCAGGCTTTTTGTCTATCAGTGACAGTCTTATATGTAGCCCTGTAGCCATCAGGGTCATCTCCTCAGACTCAGATCCACAAAAGACATTACAGGCTGAGAGGTAATCCTCGTAATAAGTAAACACTAATTCATGTGTTAATCAAGTGGTCTGTGCCTTTAAAATTTAAATACCAGTGTTGCTGATTTAAGGATTTCCATAGTAAAAAAAAGAATATAGGTCTAGTTGTTTATATGTTTGGAAAAACCGAGGCGTGGGTGCACAGTATAATAGCCATGAATCCAGATTTGTTCAGAAGTTTTCATTATGACAAAATACTGCACTCCACTGTTTTAAATAAAAATTAATAATTGCAGATTGTGGTTAGGGAAATTGTTGCAGCATAAGAATGTTTTATACTGTCACATAATATTTCCATCAAGAGATCAATAAAGTTATATCTTTTTTTACAAGTTACTCTGATAACGTTTGAGTTTAAAGTCTGCTGCAATGCTCACTGGAACGAGGGCTGAATGGTCATTTCAGGATAGTTGAAAAGAGGCTAAATGTCTCTCAGGCCTTGTTATGGTATCTATCCTGGGAGCTTAGACTAATCAAGCCTACTTAGGCTACACTATGGGAAAGATCCACTGGAGTGTGAGAAAAAGAGAATCAACCGTCTCTGACCCAGTGTTGTGTGTTTTCATGAGAGAGAGAATGGAGTGTGACAGTGTCCATGTCGGCGTGGAAGGACAGAGCAAAGCTGATACGTGTGTGAACCTGGTGGTGTGTGTACGCTGTGACATTGCCATTGATCCAGCTTAGCAAGCTGCTCAACGATGCAAGGGACTGACAAGGATTTCATTCTACTGTTCTTGACACACAAACACTCAACTCTTTGTCTGTCTTTGCACGCATGCACAAAACGCAGTTTTTATTCCTTTTTCATGCATTCTAACTCACCTTGATTATGTGTCTCGGCTCTCTAAATGATGTTAATAGTCTGCAATTACTTAAATTATTATAATATGACTGTAACATTAGTTTAAAAACATTTATTTAAATGTGAACTTGTAGTCTGTAAGTTTCAAGGCTATGCATTTTCTCAGAAAAAATGTTTGCAGTATTGATATTGTGCATTGCAGAAGATCTGCAGTTTCATTTAAACCTGCCAAAATATATAGAACTCTCATTTTATTTTGTCTCCCTGACCCATATTCTACACACATCTCTGAAAAACTGCAAAACTTGGACAGTTGGATGACTGTGGACAATTGACGAGTGTGAGAAAAAGCTAGATTGTGCCACCAGGCCAATTGGTACAGTTTTTCTCAGGTACACTGCAGGACCATGTTGTTAACATTCCGGCTTCTGACCTCAAACACAATTTGAATATTTTCATGCAAAGTAGTAGAGATCCCTATAGTATACTGATGTGGAAGCACTGGAGAGTAATTTTACTGCCATTTTCACACTTGTTTTCAGTTTAACAACATCTCCTTCACCACAATGCGCTTTCACTGTGAATGTGATGCTAATGACTAATAAGTGTGTGGGAAAGGGTGTGACTGTGGGTGGTCCTGATTAAACATTACATGTATACATTATTTGATTTTGCCTTTGTATGCTATTCCTTATCTTTTAGCATGAATGTGTTCTGTGTCTGTGCTTCAGCTGTTCTCATATTTCATTTGTGTCTGTTGAATAGAGTTGTACCTTTGCAGAAATACTGCTTGTCTTGTTAGGCAACAGCTTGCAAAAGTGAATGATCTGGAAAAACTTCTTAAAGGCAGTATCAATGCTCAGCTGCAGGGATTATAAGTATGAGGCAGCCTTTACTGGTTAAAGTGGTGCAATCCAGGCTTAACCGCAGTATTACACAGGAGCTGAAAACAAATGACAACTAGAAGTGACAAGACACATAATGAGAAGAAATGTTTGTTCTACAGTGGAGGGTTTCATAAGCACACTGTCATCAAACATATAAAGCCCGTTTACATCTAGCTGCTGAACCTGTGGTGATGAAATGTGTCAGTCTGGCTGCTGACTCTAAATTTGATTAACTTTTCTATTACAGAATATTTTGTGTGTTTTAAGGTGAAATTGCACAAAAACATCCAGTTAACACCAAATTTTGGAGCCGGAACAATGGTGCTACAGTAGAGTGTGATGTCGAAACCCTGTAATTGTTTTTCTTTTGGGAAAGCCCTGCCATTCAGTCTAACCATAAACTCAAAGTCAGTGAAGCACAGTCTGGTATTTGTTGTAGCTAGCGATGTCAAAGCAGTAACCAAATCTACTGTGGTTCACTGAAAAACATATGCAAAGTTTCCTGCTCAGTCTCACACAGACTCACTGCATGAAATGCAGACAACAGTTCCTTGCATTCTGATATCAGATAGCAAGCTGTCATTGGCAAGAAAACTTATTCAAATTCTTTCACATGCACTAAGTCTTTGTTGTAGAGCCACAGGTGACACGTGGACGGTTGAATTTGTTACGTTCTGTCGAAATAGATCTGCTTTGTGTAGTCATTTCTAAGACAGTGGACTAGTTTTTTTTTACAGGGTTTTTAGTGTTAAAGTGCTGTTAGTGATGTGCCTGTGTGCCAGTAGAGTAAGAAGGTCAGTGAAAGTAGATGGCTGCTGTGTCAGCCACTAAATCACTCAAAAGCTTAACACACTGTCATGGTTCAACAAACTGTACGTGTGTGAGAGTGTGTCAGTGTGCACATTTGAGACACCCACACATACAGCGCCACTAAGTCTGAAACACATTAACAGATCTTGTACACTTGTTTAAAACCGTTCGTTAAACATCAGTTCATATCCTATGAGTGGGTTATGAATGTGCTACATTTCTCTTGAGATCAACAGCAGTGACCTCTGAGGCTGTCCCTGAGGGGAGGGAAAGGCCAAATCGTTACTGGCAGCTTATATTTGCCTCTAGTTGCAGAAACAATGATTGCTTTTGTGAAGAAACTTCAGACTTTGAGGTCAGCTCACGCTGTATCTTCAAAAGTGTAAAATATTGAGAAAAAAATGATTAATCATTCTAATGATCTCACCAAGTGTGAATACGGACTTAAATGTCTTAGATTAAACTCGTGTCTCTTCTGAGTACAATTAAGACATTAGGTTTATGAACCATGAGCATCACTCTATTCTGAATATCCTGCAGCAGTAACTTTTAATAGGATTTCAGCTGTTTCATGGAAGCTTCCCAACAATAATTCACTGGAGTGCACGGTGTAGCTGAGGCCCCGAGCCAGCCACTTGCCAAAATATATTTCCTTCCCACAGTTATTCCTTAGTGTGATTTTCCTGTGGAGTTCATGAAGTTACGCTGTTTAACTTGAGACTCCTTGAGAGCCAAGGGGTTTTGTCTTGTATGCTGGCTCTGGGCCTGCTCATTGAGAAACTGTCCCACAGCTCATGCACATATATGTTCTACATGAATCCCGTGCTGTGATCTATAATGAGGCTGCTTGTATATCCTTACCGTACTGTTTATATTTAGCATTCAGCATTATGCTGGACTGCAAGACTACTTGTAATGTTTTCTTTGGCCTTTTTGGTAACATCCATCCTGATGTGAGTAGTCATGATCTGGCATGCTAAAGTATGCAATTTTTTTCTTAAGTTACTAAGCTTTATATAAACATTGAAACCACATACAAATATCTACACCAGAATACATACATAGTATCCTGTGAATGTTCAAAGTAACTTGATTTGTAGAATAAGCAAACAATAACAAATACTTTTGCATTTTTTAATACGTAGCAATCTGATAGTTGACATTTAAAATGTAAAAAGTGCGATACGGTCATGAGATGTAACCTTTTGATTTTTATTTCACCAAAACACAGTGAACAGTCGGT
>JAUZTA010000009.1:13520603-13530890 GCA_034780835.1 Ctenochaetus striatus
TTTTTCTCGGCCTCCTCCTCTCCCTCCTCCTCTTCCTCCTCCTCCTCCTCCTCTTCTTCTTCTTCTTGTTCTTCTCCACCGGGTGAAAGTGCTTTCATGTCGAAGAGCTCTGCAGGCAAGTTGGGGCGCTTAGGAGGCAGCTTCTACAAGGAAGAAGAAAACGTCAATAATAAAGAGAGAGAGCATGAGTGGAAACAGAAGAGAAATGCAACGATTTCAGAGGGATGAAGGAGTCAGATGATTCGGCCGAGTTATCAAACATTAGAAACAACGCCTACCCCGATGGTGCCAGTCTTCAGTTTGAATTTGCTTCCTCCCTTCATGGCTCCAAACAGTGGTAAGGTCTTTTTAGGCTTCTCTTGCTCTGAGCTACTGCCATCACATCAACACACATCAAAAGGTTTTAATGTTAAAATGTGGAATAATCTTCAGTCTAAATAAACTAATAAAAGAATTTCCTAAAAGTTTCATTACATTTAGCTCCAGGGAATGTTTCAAAGAATCTAAAATCATATTCCTATACTTGCCTTAAAACCTTCTATATGGAACACATCATGATATTTTAGGACTTTAGGGTAAGTATTTGCTTTAAATACAATTCTCAGGTTTTGTGTGTTATTCTTCGAGAAACACTCCGGCACCCTGAATGTAGCACCGGCTCTGACCTCGGCAGCAGTGAAGGCATCTGGGCCGGCCGTGTGAGTTCGACCAGCTTGCGGAGCCTCTGAGCGTCTTTGCGTAAGTCGGCCACATGCACATGGAGCTTCCTGCGCTCCACGGCATCCATCGCCGTCTCGCTTCGCACCGCAGTCATGAAGGCGTCCAGGGGGTCCTCGGTGGAGGAGCCGGAGGAATCTAAAAGGAGGGATGAAACATACAGTCACACAAAAGAGGAACATGCATCCATAGGTGTTGTGGCATGTGTACTGCAGAAGAGTGAACACCCAGGCCATCATGACTCACCTCCCTTGTTAGCACTGAGCTTTTTCTGAGCCTCTGCCAGCTCCTTCTCCACCTCCGACAGTTTGGCCACCTACATGAAAATCAAATACATCACTGTTACCACAGAGGCACACAGTATGCCCAATATTATAGCATGATTGAATGTAGTTTCATAAACACACGCCATAGTATAGAACTGTTTCCTGCGTAAAATTGTTTCCTGTGTTATTTTGAGTAGCTAACTTTCACAAGAGAGACCCTGCACTTATACATGTTTTAGCTTTACTTTGAATAAAGGAAAGTGCAGGCACCTATTTTGTGGTGTTATGAGATTGTGGTTATCATGAGGTAAGGTGCTAGTGGCTCTAAAGGTGACAATGTCAGTTTGTAGGCCAGCTGCCACTTTGATCCAGATTAAAATATCTCAAGATTAACTAGAAGCGTTGCCTGGAGATTTGGTAGACATATTGATCATCCCCAGAGAATGAATTCTTCTGAGTTGGTAAACCGCTAATGTTTCCTTTGGCATCTCCGCTACTTTTTCTGAGGTATGCATTTGTGGTTTTGAGTGAAATGTTTCAAAAACTATTGCATGGTTTTCAGGAAACTATTCATGTCTCCCTCAAGATGAATTATAATAACTTTGGTGATCCCTCACTTTCTTTTGCTGTACTCATCTTAAATTTTTTATAGGTTTCATACTTTGGTTTAAAATCAGATATATGAAAAGTTGATGACACTCCAATCAGCCTTGGCGGTACTTTGAGTTTAGTGCTAATTTGCAAGACGCAGAAAGTGGTCAGTTTTATAAATGTCAACATATTATTATCATTTAACGGCTGTGGACCCTCAGCCTCATTCATCAATAGATACCAGGTCTTTCACAGGTAAGTGGTTACTTTCTTTTAAGTGAATCAAATTAACCTTGTGAACTGATGAAAAAAGTATGTAAAGCATAAGAAAATACTATACTTCCAGGACTGAAGAGGAAGAAACAAATTGCTGTGATTTTCCCAGTAATGTGAATATAAAGTTAGATATCTTACCAATGATTCGTAGGTCTCAGGCCGCTCCTCAATCTTTCCTGCCTTTTTCATTCTCTCCTGCCGCTTCTTCTCCACAGTGCCGGTTCGATCTAGAAAGGTGTCATCATCGCTGTCGTAGTAGTCCTCATCCTCCCAGTTCTTCTTCTTGCGCTTACGGGACACTAGAATTAGGACATAAAACAGTAAAACTTTTACTGCAACCATCACAGCTATACACTATAAGGTCTCCAGACAGTTGGTCATAATCATTCTTTCAGATATCTCCACTGTGCTGCGTTCCCACCTGCTTCCTGACGCAGCACCCCTCTGGCTTCCAGCATTCGACAAGCTTCCAGGCAGCACTGGACAGCTGCTTCTTTCTTCTTCCCCGTGTGGGTCACCTCGGCAACCAGCTGTCGGCCCACGGCATCGTCCACAGGAAGCCTAACAGAGAGAACCACATGAGCAGTGTGACTCTGCACAAACAGGGCGAGGAAACATGTTGTTTAATCCTTACTATCACAGATTAAGGGGGTTTAATGTAACTTACTTTATTCTGCAGAGCCAGCTGCCGTGGCCTTTGTCTTCATACTCAAACTCCAGCTCCTCCCCTGAGAGAAACAATGCAAAGTTTTAAAACAATTGACATATTTAAAAACTCAAACCGAAAGAAAAAAAAGGAGCCAGACATCTAGAAGTTTTCTTACCTTCCCTGTCATAGAAGCCCTGCAAAGCCTTCTTTGGGTCTTTCAAATAAGCAGCTTCCTGGTCCTCATGGAACTCTGTTGAAAAAGGGTTTTCCTCATTCTCGTCTTCCTCCGGAACAGCCTCCTCAGCTGCGGGGTGGATTTATGGAGACAGATGGAATGAAAGGAAAGGAGAGAACAAAAGGATTAACACGCTTATTTAATAACTCACCTTCAAAAGTTGACACCAACACGCTCCGGATGACAACGCAGAGATTTTGTCAACACAGATGACGCATGACATGCTGTGGCATAATCCTGCTACAAACAGAGAGGCTCACCCATTCCCCACGAACAGCCGGAGTCTTCATTTGACAGTTTGCTTTGGCTCCTGTTGCTTTCCCCTTCTCTGCCTTCGCCTTTATCGCCCTCCTCGTCGTCATCAGAACCATCTCCCATCATCCTTTTCTCCAGCTCTTCTCTCTGTTTCCGGGCTCGCTCCCTCAGCTCTGTCACTGTTAGGTCGGACTCCTCTTCCTCATCAAACTCAGGGCCCTGTGGAAGGAGAAGAAGGAAAAAAAGTTTGAAAGGGAATGACATATTTTTTTGGACTTTTAAGTAAAAATCCACTAATGTGCACTTCTGGAGAAGAAAACTGGGCCATTTTTCCACCAATTTATCAAAGCACTCCTGTGGCATTGTCAGACTCACAATGGAGAGCTTTGTTGTTTTCTTTGAGATCAAAGGGAGAGTCAGGCTTTTTTATCCCTGAAAATCCTGACATCCACCCATTGACCGCAATGCAACATGACCAAAGACAATTTAGTGGGAGATTCAGGTGTCTTGTGCTCTTTGCAGTGCTTGTAAAATAGAGCCACTGAGGTCAGAAGGGGGCTACTTTAAGATGCTACTTTGTATCTCTAAACTTGCAGACCTCAGCCTCAGCTTCAGCTGACTCAAGTGACATCACTTAAGGCAATCCAGCTGACCTCACACAGCTCCCTCTAGAGACACACAATTATTTGTGCAATTTCACTTTAAGCAACAGTCCTCCCCAACAGACACTACTTTGTGAAAACTGTCTAATAAATCCTTTACATGCTCTTCTGTTGTCTACATAAATCTTAAAAACTGAATCTTGGCAGTTTTACAGGCCTCTAAGCTCTTTGTTTTTCTCAATCTTTTCCAAATACATCTGATTCATGAGGTTTCTTTACAGACATGTTATCTTGTCGTGGCAGACAAAGCACTGATGGAACAAAAATTAATGCTGATTTTTGAATTAATGCACATACAAATACACACAACACACAGAAGGGATTAATGTTTCTTCTCTGTTACGTCTCTAACAAATAAACAAAATGTCTTTTGAAGTTCAGCTTTGCACAACTTTCCTGTATATTCCTCCGTGTCCGATTCGATAGCACAACCTCTCTGTGTATGACTGAATCACTGGTTCACATATAAAATACACTAAAGTGAAAAATGCCAATTTAAGTTCCTGCCGAATTAAAATAAAGTCTACAATGCTGGGCCAAAAGAACATTTGAAGGTTTTAACTCTTGCCTCATCAGATTGTTTGAACACTCAAAAAAAAAAACAACAGCAGTCAGGAAAGAATGCAAATTTAAGCTTGAGGTCGGTATTATGAATTATCCAAAATAATGACAATAACAAGAATTTTTTATTCTAACTTTTGCATATTCATGTTTTCCTGTATATGTTTGTGTATGTATTATAACTCAAAACAGTCCTACACATAGTGGATGCTGAATCACTATTGAACATCATAAAATCTATAGACACAGTTGGATAGTTTGACTTAAACTTTAGGCAAGTGAAGTATGTGTGTTGGTGTGAGTATATTCGCTGTAGGTAAACAGAGGGGCCATATAAATTACCTGCAGGATAAAAAGCCTCGTGCTCCCACCAAACTTTAAGACGTGTCCCACACGTATTCTGATGTAGGTCTTCGGGGGAATCTTGTTCTTGTTCACCACGGTGCCGTGCGTGCTGCCCAGGTCATGGACGTAAAAGCCCTTTTCCTCCCCGACAGACTCCCCCTCTCCAGCCTGTCCGCGGTACTGAACCACCGCATGGTACCTGGAGATGGAGGGGTGCTCCAAAGAGACGTCGCACACAGGTAAACGTCCAACAACGAAGTAGCTTCTCTGTGTAAGAGGCACTGTGTCCACTATGGTGCCATTTTTAAGGATTTCCAAAGCATAGGGGATGTCTGGAGCCTTGCCACCCCAGGGTGGCTCCGTATACGGGAGAGGAGGGAATTTACCAGCCGGGGGTCCTTTAGACGGAAGCACCTTGGGTTTACCTTCTGGCTTGGTTTTGACAGGAGCGACATTTTTGTCTTTAGAGCCAATTTTAACTTCTTCCTTGCCTTTTTGGTCTGTTTTGTTTTCAGTTAAAGAAACCGAAGAAGTGTCTTTACTAGTGTCTGCAAGTTCAGCTTTATCATTTTCTGTCTCAGGTTTAGTTTCAGCTGCTGTTGCTTTGGACGGAGCAGCGCTTCGTTTGCTAGTGAGGGAAGGGGCGGCGAAAAGAGCCGGTTTCTTGAAAATGTCATTTGTTCCCGGATCCGTTTTGTGTAGTTCTTGATTTTCGGGCTCACTTCCATTCTCCGTGGCCGAAAAACCTTCCGTTTCCATCGCAGAATCCATTTCTTCATCCGTATTTTTCACACGCACGTCTGGCGGCGGGGAAGCGGCCATGTTTATTTGGTGTGACTGTCAATTCTGTCCGGGTTTTCAAAACCTCTTAAAATGTAGAGAAACAGCTGATATGACCATGTCCCCCCCCCAAAAAAAATAAAATAAATGTAGCTAAAATTTAAACGCGATTTCACTGCATGTAAGCAAAATGTATTTTTTTATTCGGGTCGAAATGAATACTTGTTTGCGGAACAAATTCGTTTAGCTGTTCCTCCGAGTCTTTTAACAAGATGGACCAGAAAGCTTAGTTCCTGTGCAACTTCCTGCAAAGATACAATCGCTCTGACCAGAAACAGACGATCCATCCACCTCTGTTGCATGTGAGTCACAGTTGAAAATTTAACTTGTTTAAAAACTTAAAATGTTTTTTAGCGTACAATGCATGTTGCGCATCGAGTGTGTCGTTGCTCTTTAAAGAACAGACGTTGTTTTCTTACGTCCTCTCACCTCTACGCTTATTGCTCATAAACTAACATCACCAAACTCCAGTCAGATACCTGACACTCTGTGTTGTGTTGCTACTCAACAAACATAGCTACCTGCTAAAACGTTCATTCAGGATGTAGTCGAATCAGTATAATTTATTCCTTAATTCGGCAGACATTAACTACACCTAGCTGCGATTTAGCCCCTTTTTTATTATCCTTTAAAATTGCACTACTGTCTGTCATCTTACGGACACCTAACCAATATGCATATTTTAAATGCAGTGCAGTCGTAATGTATTAATATATATTTAACATGTAAGTGGTTGGTGGTTAGAAAAATATATGCACACATTTACAAGATAAGTGCATTCTGTAAAGCATTTCTTTAAGCATTGTCTCATTATTTATCAATTGTGAACGTCTATCGGCCAATACCTGTCGTGGTTATCTTCAGTATTTAAGGTTTCGTGGCCACTCTGTTGAAGCAAAAACCTTTCTTTTAAACTCTGAAAAACCAAGGAGTTGTAAAATTAAGGCACTTGATTGTGGTATCTAAAAAGCAGCTGTAAGGCTACTCTAAATCAGATGTTGTTCATAATCACTTCACATTAATTGCAAAAGTCATTAAAACGTCTTCTCCTCTTCTTAAATTTTCAGGCTCAGTGCTGGTTTCAGTTCAGCTTGTGTCTTTGCTCTCCAATCATGATGCGTTACTGGGGTGAGATCCCTGGACCTGCAGGGGCTCCTCCCAGTCGCAGCTCCTTTGACTTGCTCCAGCGTGAGTTTCGCTCCGTGGAGATGCAGGACCCTCCGTTGCACCAGCCCTCAGCCCAGCGTCCGCGGCCCACCACAATGCTGGACATCCCCTCTGAGCCCTGTAGTCTCACCATCCACACAGTGCAGCTGTGTCAGCATGCCCGCCGCCTCCGTGGTCTCTTGGCAGCGGCCCAAGCCCAGGCTCAGGGTCAGAGCTCAGCATCCTCTGAGGGTGGCAGCAGGCTGGAGGATGCTGATGCCAACCTGCCCCTGTGTCCTCCCACCCCACCTGCCATGCCAGATGACCTGCTACCTGTGGACAGCAAAGCCCCTCGACAGCCCTTCCAGCTCCGCCACAGTGACCCTGAAAGTGACTTTTATAAGTAAGTTAATCTGTTTTGTATTTTAGCCAAGATTCTGCTTTCCTGTCCTTGGGATTAAATCAAATAAACCATCTAAACTGTGGACTTATAAGTAAATCAGAGTTTAGATATAGTATATACTATAATTGATGTTGATGTTTTATATTATCCAAAATTTCTCATATAATCAAGGTCAGTCGTCATTTATCTTGTTTCACATCCTCTGGTTCTGTCATTGTCAGGGGTAAGGGTGAACCAGTCACAGAGCTGAGTTGGCCCTCCTGCAGGCAGCTTCTCTATCAGTCAGTGGCCACCATCTTGGCCCATGCTGGCTTTGAGTCAGCCCAAGAGAGTGTGTTAGAGACCCTGACGGACCTGGTCCATGAGCATTACTTGCGCGTAACCCGCCTGCTGCGGGTGGCTGTGGACCGTGAGGCTCGGCAAGGAGCCAGTCCCTTTCCGGACGTGGTGGAGCAAGTATTCCATGAGGTGGGCATCGGAAGCGTACTGGCCCTGCAGCGATTCTGGCAAGTGCGAATCAAGGACTATCACAGCTACATGCTGCAGGTGAGGTTGGAGTGGGTCATAACTGCTCCTGGACTTGTGCTGTTGTGACAATATTTACTGTGAAACAATACAGATTTGTCAACTATTCAAGACTTTTGCGTACTCCTCATACTTGGTTGCTCATACCTTGATACATATTTTTTAAATCCATATTTCACACTTTTAGTAAAGATTTTATGAAAACCGAAAGTTGTCAAAAAATAAGTTTGTTGCAGTTTTCTTCGTAGTGTTCACATGGCGAAGTAGAACTAACACATGGACTTGCATTAGAGTTTCTTCATGCTGCCTGTCATTTGGTAACCAGTTTCCTGCAAGAACACTGGCAGACATCATGATAGGCCCTGTAATTTATAATGCTCCTTTTCACTATATTTTGACATTTTGTAGGCCAGAGGATTAATTAAAAAAATTAGTCAGCGTATCAAAATGTAAATGAAAATAATACTTTTTGGCGCATTGTTTGGAAAAATATTTTTAAATGTGAGCTGCCATGGCTTCAACACAATGCTGAATCATCTCAGAAAGCATAAAGAACTGTGTACAAGTGAGACAACGGGCCGTATGGCAACTAGTGTGCAAGCTGCTTGGAAATGAGACAGAAACCAAACTGAGAGATTCTCTGTCTTCGGTGCCAACACGATTTCTAAAGATGTAAAAGTGATGATCCTTTGTGTCTGTGTCTGGCAAATCACAGATCACTGAATTCCCAATGTGTTTGCTCTTGGGTTATAGAGTTATATGTAATACACAGTAAGATGACTTTGACTTAAAATACTAGATCAACTCAGCTCCTCCATTTCTTTTTCTCTTATCTGTCACCAGTGTGGCTAATAAAAGATTTTCCTCTTTCAGGTGAGTAAGGATCTGGCAGAAGAATATGAGCGACTGGTGAATCCAGAAAAGGCTCTGGAAGACTCCAAACCCCCGAGAATCAAGGAGGAGCCCATGAGTGACATCTCCTTCCCTGTTAACGAGGAGCCCGAGGCTGACCTGGCCTCCGGGGACCAAACTCTTCCGATGGGGGTCCTTGGGGCCCACGGCGAGAGGCTAGCTTCAGGCCTGGATGGAGACCACTCTCCTCACACAGCAGGTGAGTCCAACTTTCCTGTTTAAATGTTTACATTCATAACTGAATTTCTAATGAGATGGTTAAAGTGCACTGACTCTCTTGATTAAACCTGTAGTGTCTGATGTTCTGAGGTGGAGAAGTTAAAGGTGTTATTGCAGTGTCGTAGCATCAGTGAATCATTACCTGTTGCTCAACAGCAAGCAACTTCCAGCCTTCTTGATACACAACTCTTTCATTGCTTTTGATCGGGTTTCTTATCACATAATTTAGCCAATATCACAATATGATGGTATTTCAAAATTTTTTAAAAATTGCCTTATTTAACATAACCAATATCATGTTTATTGCTGCTGGCACTTTGCAGTTTGCTGAGTTACTAAACACAAAACTGAGTTGAATTGAACTATGTCTTGTGTTCAGTAAGAAGCTGGTTTAAAAAACTGACATCAAGGATGAAGACAGTATCAATCCTGTAATCCAAAGATAATTATAATAGAGATTTGCAAATAATAAATGATGAGAAACATGTTCCCAAGGAAGGGAAAAATAGTGGTATCAGTTAGACTTGCTTATGGTAAAACTGTGGGATAATAAATCATCCATCTTTGCTCACATCTGAGCCTCTCTAACCCTGTGTGTGTGAAATGATCAGTTTTCTTATTGGTATCATCCACATGAAGCATGTCACCACAGATTATTAATATTAGCTGAAAAAAATCCATATTGTGTATTTCTAGGTGACATGGGGGGCTTAGTAGAGGTCAGGCTGCAGATAACTTGGCAGGTTTTTCTCAGCATGGGACACACTGATAAAATAACTGTGTATATTAATTCATAATCTGACTCGACTGTGCATTTCATATTTATTATTTCCTTTTTTTGTAATCATTAATGAATATGAGACTCATCCCTTCTGTTACTGTAGTTACTGTGTGTTTTTCAATTTCTTGTAATAGAGGAAGTGAATATTTGAAAACACACTATGATAAAGGTTTTAGCATCACACTGGGGGCAGATTTAATCTTTAAATTCAGATTACTCCTCTAACACAACGCTGAATCGTCTCAGAAAACATAAAGAACCGCATGAAAGTGAGACAGAAACCAAACAGAGATTCACTGTCTGCAGTGCAAAGTGGATTTGACCAATGACGTAGTGGAACTTGCTCTTCTTTCTTCTAAGGTGGGGGCGGAGCCAACAACTCGCCACTGTGGCCGCAGGTAAAAGTGGAGCCACAGGACGGCGAGGAGGGCCAGGCCGCTGGCCATCATCACCACCACCACCACCACCACCACAGTGTCCTGGGTGGAGACGTGTTTGAGGAGGGTGGCCCCATGTCCACCATGAGTGAGTCAGGAGGAGCCATGGCGCCCTCCCCTGGAGGTGCTGTGTCAGACGGCAGCTACGCTTCGCCCGACTCCTTGATGGGGACCTCACCAGTCTTCAACCAAAGACCCAAGAAACGGGTGAAGAAGATGTGAGGCTGAATCTGTGGACTCTTAACTGAACCAGAGAGACAGAATAATACAGTAACGAAACACACCAGCTGTTCAGAATAGGACCCGTCTCCAGCTGTCGGGATGATGGCAGCTGCATAGACTGAATGAGACAGAAATGTTGTGGACAAAGTGAACTAAGGTGGAAAAAAATTTATATTTTGTAGTTTTTTTATTTGTTTGTATGACCATAGTTCCCAAAATAGCTAAAGATGTTGCCATTAAATTTG
>JAUZTA010000009.1:13530990-13542948 GCA_034780835.1 Ctenochaetus striatus
GGGATTTATGTCAAAGAATAAAAATCTTTGAATTATCATTTTTGTTAAAGTTATTGTTCTTAGGAAAACAGCGCGAGGGGGGGTTCGAACACTGGAAAAATAACAGAATGGCACTCAAGAACACTTTGCAAATACGAGACAGTCTGCTACCTCCCAGTTTATTTTCCATTTTCCTTGGGGCGCTGACCAAAAGGCCACTGGACACATTTGGACAGGCCTAAAAACAACTGCAGCAACAAAAAACATGCAATGGAACGCATAGTCATACATGCATGTTTGGGCAGTTCTTGGTCCTCTTTCAAGTAATAAAAAAGAAGGCAGCAACAGCAAATTAAAATCTGTTTTTGAAAAGATTCTGTAAGATTTTTAAATACTCGACTGCTAACGTTACTCTCAGTCATCATATGAAACTCGCCAAACATTAGATAAGCACTTGTGATTTGCCTGACACAAGTCACGTCGGGTGGAAATCTGTCCGAATGGGAGAGGAGGAGGAGGAGGAGGAGGAGGGAGTGGGTGGGGGGAGCTGAACCATCTGGCCGAGTGAATAAAGCATGAGCTCAGCAGATTGGTCTGGTGTTGAGGGTAGAGACACGAAGAGGTCCAAAAGCAAATAATGTAGTTAAACAGCCTAATAGTTCAGCAGAATGGTTTGTTTTCCCAAGCTATCAAATCTCTGTCTCCTCACATACCAATTACTGCCTGTGCCATTCACTGCCATTCTTAGATGCTCCACCAAAAAAGAAAATATGTTCTTTTTCCTCATTAACATGTCATTGCTTATTATGATGTATTTTCAACTCCTCATTTGCCATTCGCAGCACACTTTTACATGTATGCCAATACAGCGGAACGATCCACTCGAAGACACATGCGTACACACTCACACTCAACACACACACACACACACACACACACACACACCTGTCAACCTGAAGCCGCTATGCTAAATTAGCATCTGTTTCAGTAATGAGGCAAAGCTGTGAATGCAACACCAGAGGCAATTATGGCTTGGTTGTCTGCATCATGAATTCGACATCAATCCAGCCTTAATGGCAAATTAATTATGGCATGCATAATTTTGCATGCTGAATGAGCAGCCCTGTTTAATACCTATGATTTCCTTTGGTGTACGCCTCTTTCATTTTCACACTTAGGCAGGTAATTGTCTATTCCTTTGGGCAGTGCTGATTGGGTCAAATGTATTGATATGTGGTGGGCTGCATTGATAGCAGATATATGTTCTTTCGGGATGCATCTCAAAGAATTGGCCTGATTTGCACAGCTGTGTGACTCCGGTGGGAATTGAAGCAGCTGGAAAACAAAATCAGTATGCAAGACTTCTGACTGAAAGGCTCCCTTTGTTGATGTTAAGTGCAACTGTGAGCGATGTCGTCCAGATTTACGTAACAGGAGTGTGCACAAAACTAAATCCTGCGACAGACATGGGAACGATGGACACCTGATACAACAAAAACTGTAACCGCAACACTGCAACATTTAAAAGTGAAACTTTTCTTTATGTTGAAATAGCTTCGCCATTTCCTTCTCAAATGAGCCTTTGGAGTATTGTTTTAGAATTTTCCAGTCTCTGTTTTGAAGAAAATTTCTCTGAAGTAGAATTTAGGGACCTAAAATAACTTATAACCATAGCTGTCAAAAACATGTAATGGAGTAAAAAACACAATATTTTCCCCTAAATTTTAAAGGAGAATCAGTGTGAAATAGCATTAATGGAAACACTTTTAATAGGGTACCTAAGTACCTTCACTGCTGACAACCTTTTTTATGCTAATGTACCTATTGTTTTTTAGTAGATCAATAATAGTCATTTTCAGTCATTGAATATATGGATCATCTTTCTTATTTCTAGCTGTAAGTTAATGACCTGTTGTCAAGCTTTGATGTGCCCCCAAGAAATCATGTACGTTTTTTAAATAAAGTGACGGACAGTAAATCTATAATCTGAAAAATAAAAATGTTTTTAATGATCCCTATTGTGACCGCTGGGATTAAACAGTGAACACACAGGCTTATTATATTTGTGCTTTGGCAGTGTGTCCCCTCAGTTTGGTAACAGCTGCTGAGCTGCTTTGCACTGGGGAGAAAAGGTGTAATTACAAAAATGTCAAGATGTTTTTTAGAGCAGGGGTCTCTGAGAAGGCCAGGGCACCCTGAGAGCCAGGGAAAAGGACCCAACAAATGATTAATTACCTCCTACGTGCAAAGTCATTAATTTAGCATGAAATTTAATCTCCCTTGTTAAATTTTGAGTCTGTGAGCTGAATGAGGAAAACGTTTTGTTTGAGCTCAGATGGCCCTTCAGGCCACTCATTTGTCTGTTTTGGAACCAAATACAAGTGGAAAGAAGACACTCAGCCTGAGGGACCGTCATCGTAGGAATTCTCAGAATTCTATTTATTGCAATCACGTAAGAGATACTGTACATCTGCAGTGGAGACAAATCATGAATTATGAGAAGAGATGATCGTATCAACAGAAAGATGAATTGCCAGACATATGGGATGTGACAGGTACAAAGGGTCCCATGCTTTACATCCAACTATTACAGCCATTTCATAGCACTCCAGAGATGAGAGTGCTGATTGTACGCCGCCACCATCACGGTCTCAGCCTGAATCTATCAACGGATATTCTTTTTAGTGATCTGACCAAAAAATGTGGACTGAATCAAGAATTGATGGATCTTGGAATCCATCCATCCTCTTGGTTCTTGCTCATTTTTTGTTTGGAGAATGGCCAAACTTATAATTAGAAGTTGTAAATTAGACCCAAAAGGGTTCGAGAGTGAGTCAACTACAAAATATGCTGCAGCTTGCTGAGGCTCCATTAAGTCTTTGTAACAACGTGGATGCAGGAAAAGTGCAACACTAGTGGTGGAGTTAATAGAATTTATTGTTGAAGATTAAACCAGTGGTTTCCCACCTTAGGCTTGGACCACTTTAAAAAAAATCTGATGTCTAAGAGTAGTTTGCGGTTCCACCAGTGTTTCCCCTTCTTAACCTCTGAGGTGGTTACAAATGAATAACTTTTTTGGGCCCCAGTGAGGTAAAAACTCCTTCCCCAATGTTAGATTTAATTCTAAAAATGAAATCTGATTCATGTGTAGCAGCAGTATAAACCATTAGCTGGATGGTCAAACTTCCTGTTGCATCTTTTCTCATTTTTGCAGCCACTTTAGGCTTAACTACATGCTTGCAACAGGAGGGTAAAAGGTAGGTTAGACAGTTAGTTGCAATTTGCAACCTTTCTGAGAGATGCCATTGAATCCAAACACCACGGCAGAGCGCTGAGGATGAATTGAGGAGTCTCACAGCTTGAAAAAAGAAGCTGCTCTGTAGTCTGTTAGCACAGCAGCTGATACTTCTGTATCGGCAGATGGCACAGAGCAATTGGTTTTTAACATGACACTGTATGTCGACCTGTCTGCTGTGCTAATGTATGTACTGCTGTTAGCAGATTATTATGAAGACATATCATCACTAGGCCAGATTGAAAACTTAAGCTCAAAACAATTTCTGCTACAGAGCAACCAACTGTGCTGCTGTTGCTGTAGAATCACAGGTAACAGAAGTGTGAAGGTTAATGTTTTTTTAAAAAGTTTGTTTTACCATCAAGATAATACAGTTATTAATTTGACATTGCCACTCACAAATGCGTTACCTCACCACTTTTCATCATACAAACAGCTTTGTTAAAGAAATGCTCACTAAGCAAAATGGGATTTATACAAGGCACTGTGGTGCCAATACCACTTTTGTCCACGGGGGTCGCCAGAATCAACAAAACATGAAAAGTAACTTGCATTGTAACATTTTTACACTGTTTTATTGGCACTGTTCCTTAAGTTTACTGGATCTGTGTGCTTTACCATTAGGGGACAAAATGTCTGACCCCCAGGATACACAAGGTAAATCTGAGGGGTTCTGAGAAGATCGGTGAAGGCAAGGGAGAATAAATGCACTATTTTAAATTTACCATACATGTTTATTTTTTTAACTTTTTTAAAAAGTTTTATGTCCTTACCTACTTTAGAGCCATTCTGCTCAAGCAGTCCAAAGAAAAACAGACACTGTTTCACCTGGCCACCATTTACACCCAATGCAGTCTTTTGCTGAGAGGTCCCAAAAGGATAAAGCTTTATTTTAAGAAGTCACACAGCAACATAATTGAGAACTATGGATTCAGAGATTACACAGTAGGAGCGCTTAAATGACCCCTGTGTGTCTGAGCATGACACCAAGATGCAGACTGCTTTCTTTAAATGTCTCCATGTAGCATCTTCCTCAGCAGAGGTATTTTAAACTTAAAAATGCACCAAAAGCAATCAGAATATTAAGATATTCAGACCAATCAATGCATGAGTCTTATATGCCCCGAGTCATACCTGCCAGACAAGACTTGAAGTGCCACAGTGATGATAAGAATGTAACCCACAACTACAGCCACACATACCCTAAAGCATTTTTTTCATAGAGCTCACTGGGGTGGCAGTAGCAGTGTGAGGGACGCCCGGGGCAATATAGTCCATCTTCATGTAGCCCTCTGCAGCCCTCCTTCATACTACAGCTTTCATCTTTAAAGACTTAAGTCAGCTCAAAAATAGAGCAACTCTACAGCAGTCTCTTTTACAGCAAACTGTAATGGTCTTGTAAAATGACACATCTGTGGTACATTACTCTGATTTGCAAGCAATTCATCAATCTTCCATAAGGGGGCAGTCTTGTGCCACAAACAAACTGTGTCTTGGAGCTTCTTCTAATGCAGGATTTAGCATTCACCCGGTTACCACAGAGACCAGGGCACTCCCAAGCCTTCGGAGCGAGCAATAGTTTTATGGCATCAGAATGCTGCAGAGTGGTGAAGTCAAGGTGTTACCGAATGAACACATTTCCTCAACACACGGCAATTATTAGCATGCTGTAGCTGATGCATGCACACAACCCTGAATGTTAGGAGTAGAGTGGATCCGAGACTCAAAACTGTGACGTCAGACCAAACCAGTAAGCTTGTTTTGAATCTCTTCCTAATCAAGATTAACAATATTTCTGCACACCTGTCACGTTTCCCCACTGCAGTGTCAGTTTTGGTCTTAATATGCACTTTATCTTACTCAAAGGTGCACCCAAAATTACATTTTTCATTCTTTAATTGCCTGTCATTTGTGGCAATCAGATGTTGAGTTGGGTTCATGCTCACGTCTGCCTCCTACAGCACCAGGGTAACCAATTAAAGGGATTGTGCCTGCCCAGTGCTGACAGTGAATGCACAGAGCACAAGAGCATCACCATTTTCTCATTCCATCCCACCTCAATTGATATGGCTGCCAGTAAAGTATTTACATCAGGCACTGAAAGCACTTTATTTGATGGTATTGATATTATCAAGTAGCCTCGATCCCTCCGCAATCTCCTGTACAGCACAAGCTCTTAGTGTTTGTTTTCATTAAATGGGCTCGAATTGAAATGTGTTTGAAATTGCCTTTGCAAAGGTAACAGGGCTAAAACGCTGCTGTGCACTTATGCATTCATCTTTATGCAAAAAAAAAAAGACTGTTCTTGTTTATTTTTCCGATTCATTAGACCCCAGTTTTTTTATCACGACTTGACTTCGTCTGTTTTATGACACTGAGAAGGTGTACGATTTTTTGACGCAAATCGCAGAAGTCAAGCGCTAATGGTTTTAAAAGAGCTAAATTGCCTCCATGAGCTGCATGTCACATGCACTGCTGCTGCTGCTGCTGCTGCTACAACTGCTCTCTGCTGATAATCTGACCAAATCAGAGCACCTGCATGCACTCGTCCCTTTCACCTCACTCAGTGTCTTTGCCTCAGGCCTGTCTTTCTGCACCCCTTCCTGCAACTCTCTCTGCCCTCCTGCAGAGATGTGCCTCCCACTTTTACAAACCTCTGACCTAGACATGAAATCATTGCTAATATAAAGCCACAGTGTACTGGTGTCAGTCTGACAGGCTGCAGCAGGGTGTTTTTACGGGCCCTGTATATTATCCTCCACCACAAATGTCCAGGAACTGTCCTAGAAAAGGATCACCGGGTCATTTTACCTTTCCACCACTCGGCCTGTTCTTGGAAAGCCGCCGTGTTAAGTCTGACACGCTGTCATAAGCCTGCATTGGTTTGTCATAGCGTGGCTGTGAAGCTGTGACACTTTGATGAGTCCTTCAGTGTCAGCTTGTTGATACCGAGTATGCGACACCATCCCATCTCCGTCTGCTATTCGTTGTCACATTCTCTGAAACTGTCAAAACACTTTCGAGGTCGTGCAAAACCGAGTGCAAGCAGCGACTGCTGACAGGGAGATGCTGCTCGGAACGGAGACGCTCACTTTTTTTTTGATATACGTGACACCATTCAATCATGACCGTTATTTGTTGGTATTCCCTCCAAAACTGCCAAACTAAGACGCGCAGAAGAATACCAGGCGGAGAGAGGGTTTGTTTACTTGCTTAAGGTGATGTTGGGGAATGGGGATGAAATTCTGACCCAAACTTTGTAAAATCCTCTAAGAGAACCATTCAAAGTTTCTTTTAAGTCAAAAGGGCAAAAGCCAGCAGAGGTAACATTATGTATATACTTTCTTATGAAAATACAGTCTGTTTATTAATATGCCAGTGTAGCAGCGTACCTGTGAAGCCACACTCTTCCTCCTCATACTCCTTCTACTTAGGATTTGTCTCCCACTCAAACTTAGTCATCAAATGACTTTTCATATTCAAAGCCACAAATTGCAGTCCAACTTCACAGATTTTCTGGGACATGTGTTATTTTGCTCTTCACTACTTGTCAGGCTTTTTGAAATATTTTCTTCCGCTGTTAATTATTGTCACACACAAATGGAGGAATCAACAGAGGAATAGAGGACTCAAGCGAGCTCCCGCAGAGAGCTCAGTGTTGTTTCAGTTCACTTTGTCAGGGGTAATGAAGTATGTAGTAGCACAATAGGCCTCAGCTGTATTTTTGTTGTTATGTTGAAGCTGAGCTCTGTTTTTTTGCATCATTATTTCATGCAGTGCCCTCCTTGTTATCACTCTCTGAGCTTGAATTTTTCCTCTGATCTCACTGATTTTTGGTAGACACCGTCTTGACAGCAGCAAACTGCAATGAATGCTATATAGTTTGTCTGGTTAACCTTTCCTGTCTTTTCTCTTCTTTTAGATAAATAACACTTCAGCAGTTTCACTTGTTTCTCTGCTGCCTCATATTGCTGATGTCGAGACAAACTTCACTGTCGATAACAAGTGCTTCCAGGAAATATACTTTAGCAGCCTGAGTATCCTGAGAAAGTAACATGTTCTCATCCAAGCTCATCAAATATTTACACCTTTTTTTTTCTTTTCCCACCCTTTGGCATCTCATTCAGGATTTACCCTTTAGCGTCAGTGTCTGACATGCAAAGCCTTTCTGCCATAAAGCCTTTCTAAACAAGTGATTTAGATTTACAGAAAGGGGCAGCTGTAGCTCAGGAGGTAAAGCAGCTCATTTACTTATCAAAAGGTTGGTGGTTTGATCTCCTGTCTGTATGCCGAAGTGTCCTTGGGCAACATACTGAACCTCAAAGTGCTCGGACGGCAGTTCCAATGATATGTGAATGTGTGTGTGAGTGTGAGTTGGTACTTGTGTAGAGTGGCCACCTGCAATTACTGTGTGAATGTGTGTGTGAGTGGCTGAATGCTGTCTTGTGTTGTAAAGCACTTTGAGCAGTTGAAAAATTAGAAAAACCCTTTATGAATTTAGTCAATTTACAATCCATTTAACATTTTACCGCTGGAGAAAGGGACAATTAGGAAAACTGGCACCATCAAAAGTTGTATTTCTTCTTAAGCTGGATCCACACTGGGAGATAAACGGGCAGATTTTTGAGTCTAATTCATCCCTCCCAATATTTATGGAGATTTTCCTTAAGTAAGGCTGGTCTGAACAGATTATCTGCCCGAATGATTCTATAGTGTGCAGAGTTTCAAACCCAAAATACCCACTGAGAAAGAGCTGAAAGGCGTCACTAACTAGATGTGGCATATTTGTTAATATTAGCTTGTAACTGGAGCTTGCATTAGCCTCATTTGAGACTAAATAAAACTTTATTTCCAACTTGCTTCCAAAGTTTATGAGTCACGCTGAGTCTGTCTTCTCAACTATGACTTCATCCACTTCTGGTGTTTTTTTTTTTTCCCATTTTTTCTGAGCAAAACATAGTTCACACAAGCCAGCTTGCTAAAGTCAGGTTTAATCTTCCCGAGTTTATTAAGTTCCCTAGATTCGTTTGGTATAGATACCATAAATGGGTGAGTGGATTCAGTTTTGTGCAATCTGCAACTTCACAGCTTGACGTCACTAAGTCCAACAAACTGCTCATTTAAGCTTTGATGAGCTGGTCAGAGCCTGGTGAGCTGTTTGTCAAAGTAGTCCTTTAACTCTGCTACAAACTGTGCATATGAAATCACCTTTAAGAGCAATTTCCAGTCTTTTTGTGAAAGTGGGCCACCTTAAATTGTGATTGACAAAAGAAACAGGCATCACAGTCAGAAGGGGCTCTCAAAAATGATGACCAGCAGCAAGACTAGAATGACCACATTACTGTGGTAACACTCACATTTCGGTCCTGACTGCAAGAGACTTTTGTATCACCTGAGCAGTATAACAGGGGACACGTCTCCCTTTGGTGATATAAAAGTATCAATAAAAAATAGTTGTTACAACAGGAAATTAAGCACCATCATCTAAAGTAACTAGCAAATGTTACCATAATAGTAAACAAATTGACAACTCAGTTGTTTCAGGAAGCTACAGTCAAACACTGAACTGTCGTCTGTGTTATAACCATCAACACCACAAATAATAACCAATGTTTTAATATTTGTGAATTGATTTTAAATCGTAGGAGATAAGAATCTCAGTTACTTGGTGGGCTAATTTTTTTTAACCTATTCCTATTCCTATTCCCACTGTGTATCATCAGACGATTCTCTGAAAAAGAAAAGTTTTATTGGATTTTTGTTGTGTTTTGGTGCATAAATGTTTTGGCATTGCTCTACCACTTTTGCTGAAGTCCTCTGCTGCATTGACTCCACTGGTCTGTGGGCCAAACAGGAAGCAAGCAAGTTCTGTCAGCATGATGCTGGGTTACCGGCTTCCTCTGCAGACGCTCATGGATCTTAACTCAATACTTGGAGAACATTTTCAGTTGGCCATCAATTGTCACAAACAAAATTCAAAATTTTTACAAGTGATTTACTGATGAAGCATACAAAAATGGGAAAAATCGAGTATATTTTTGAGTGCTTTGAGATACAGTACCTGAGGTAGACTGGCATACAGGAGTTTTTTTTTTCGCTGAGTCAACTCAAATTCCAGTCTTTCTTGATGTACCGCAGCTTTTGTGCCCACGTTGCAATTAACACACCACATTTTGGCCCAATCAGTAAGTACTGCTAGTTTAGCTGGTGGTTTTTAGCACAGTTCAACAACAATGTGCATCAAAATGCAACTCCTTGAGCTGGAACAGTACTTTGGAAATAAATAATATTTTGATGTGTTACTTTTTGCATTGAGTGGAAATGATTTTTTGGTGGATTTGGGCCGATTTATAAGTGCTTATCAATCAATTATAACTGCTGACTGCCTTGATTGCTGAGGTACCTGAAAGGTTAATTTAGCCAGCGACCAACAATTTGCTCAGGACATATCTAACCAATGTTCATTAAATTTTATTTTGTAAAAAGGCACATGAAAAGCGTGTTTTGTAAGTTTTTAGAATTTAGAATTTTTTTACGTGGGTGCTATCAGACCTCGTTGGGTCCTTCAGAGTGCTGACTCTGCCTTGTATCTCAGGTTAAATTAGATGTGCGCTACTTTATCGTTTCACCCCAGAGTATCCTTTATGTTATCACTCAGCCACGTCAAGTCGAGATGAAACTATCCTATAATACGACTCTGTGACCTTCACCTACTGTCATACCGACTGACAAGATTGCATCACCATAGATGCTGTATGTTGCATGAAAACCTACATTTCCTTCATACAAAAAAGTAATCATAGTTTCTTGATCTCAATTAACTCTATTGAAAATGTGTGTTACTGAGATGCTCCTACTCATGTGTTTAAAATTATTGGCCTTCAAATGCCTTTGCTACACAAATGATTCAATTACTCCTCCTTTTAAATGTGCCAGCAGAGATAGCGCTTTGCTGCCAGAGAGGAGGAGAGAATGAAATTAACCTCGGCTAACTCCTCATGCCCTCAACGCTTGTATTATGATTTTCTATTAAAATGCTATCTTTCTTATAATGAATTTAGTTCAGTTCTCCTGCAACGAAATAATCCGGGCATGTGCACAAAGTAATTTTTGTTTGTGTTTAGGTGAACAAATGAGAGACCTGCTGGCAATGTGACACCAAATGCCATAAATGCCAAACCTAAAATATTCAAAGAGTAAAACAGAAGTTTCTTCACCAATCATGTGAGCCAATGACACTGCAGATTCTGTCGAACTCAAATACTTTTTTTTTAAATTGAGGGGAAAATAAACTTTATAACTTTGTGTAATAGGTTTTGTGATAGAATAGGTATTGAAAAATCAATGCTGCGTTCAGTGTCCGTGTCATTGTAATTTCTGATTTATTGCTGCAATAATCAATATTGTATATTTCAATCGGAGGTCAGAATGAAATTCTGGGTAAAGCTGTGTCTCCAGACTGAATCCCTGCAGAGCTGCTTCTTAACTCTGTGGGGCAAATTAAGAAAGAGCTGATTGTCACCTTTGATTGATAGCTCTGATAATGTTTACGCTATCTGTCCCAACTCAGTCACTGATTTGCAAAAGCCATTGTATTAACAATATTACATCGCAACCAAGGCTTTAAAGTTTTGCAGCTTAGTGCAATTTGCCCTGGTTTGCTCTTGGTTGCAATTATTCAATTAAAGAAGTACTGGCTAGCCCTGCTGTAATCATTGCTGCTAGTGAGTCAATCACCAGCAGCCATGATTACAGCTTCAGAAAAGTGCCAGTTGTGGTTCAGTGGCAATTTTGACATTTTATCTCTATCCATGTTAAGTTTTGGGTTTTAGTTTAAAATAAAGTACTCTAAATATTATTCACAGACTGTATTTACAGACAATCACTGCTGTCATAATCAGTTGAATGTCTGGACATTACACCCTAAATTAATGCATGCGTAATATTCACTCTAAGTGCAACTGGCTATCAGCACTGGTGTTTATGCGTGTGTATTTTTTTTCAATAAGTTTAATTAGCATATGAAGTGGCCCATTTTGAAAATGTGAGCATATTACCCAATATGTGCATATATACCACTGAAACACTGACTTCCTTTCTACAAGTACAAGAGCGTTTTTTTTCAAAATGTAACTTTTTTCTACACATTTAAACCTTTCATTCACATATTAAGTGCAGCTTTAGGGCCAGATCTTTTGGAGAGCCCAGGCTAAAAAGAAGACATTCAGAAAGTCTGCAGCGTGCGTCATTGCTTTGACATTCATCTCTTTGAAGTCTGAGAGCTATAGGTAACCATACTTGTTCACAAGCATGCATTACCTTGAATATTCCTCTTAACTGAAGTAGGAAAAGCTGCATTCACCACTGTTGCCCCTTATAGGTGGAATAAGCTTCAGAAATCTGCTAAGCTTTTTTTTTTATTTTTATCACTACAATAATTGAAGCATCTGATGTTTGATTTTTTAATTCTGAATCTACCTGTTTCTCATGATGTGTCTGCAGTGTTGTGCTAGTTACTGAAAACCAGTAACTAGTTATTGTTACTAGTTACTTCATTTCAAAAGTAACTCAAGTACTAATGCAGTTACTAACACCAAAAAGTAATGTGTTACTGTGAAAAGTAACTATTTAGTTACTAAAAAAAAGCTCCCATTAATGCACTTGTTTACAACTCTGACACATGC
>JAUZTA010000009.1:13661604-13675118 GCA_034780835.1 Ctenochaetus striatus
GAATTTGTTTATTTTTGACTCCTTGAGACTTGGATTTATCTCAAATAACATCAAAGAGCTAGTATTACCTAAATTAAAAAAAAAAAACACACGATGTGTGATATTGATGATAAATGACTTGTCACTGGATATCAGTTCAGCTTGGGTCAGTTATAAGCTTCAAAGCAGACAGGTATCTGTGCAGAGCCTGATGCTCACAGAAGCCATGAATCCACAGTCAAACAGCTGGAATAAGGAAATCCCAGCCACTGCATTTGATCAACTGCTTCTCACTGTTCTGCACTACTTTAGCAACATGCCTGGTTTAGTGAATAAGTATTCTACTCAAGTATAATGAGTTAATTTAAAATGTTTAAACTGTCAAAGCATGACTTGATATCTCTGTGACTTTACTGAATTAGTAACAGCATTGCCTCAGAACTCAGGCTACCTGCAAACACCTCATTCCTATGCTGAAGAGGATATTTATTCTGTACCATTCATAATTAATTTAAGCATGTGCTTGAAATTCATGTACTGCTGAACATACTGTACTTAAAGAAACATTTGATATCCTTTCAGTTTTTGACATAGTTCATTCTTTCAGCTAGAGTCACAGATTCTTTCAATTAAAAAGTTAAAGGCTGTCTTTTACTAGCTCTGTACTAAGAATGTATTGCATATAAATGATTTAAATTACAAGGTAAAAGCAGAGCTAATGTTTCTTACTCTGGTCTCATTCCCCTCCTCCCCAGACAGTCAGGCTGGTCTTGGCATGGTGGTCTGAAGATGTCATTGGTAGTGATCGCTTAAGAAATAGGCTGCTTTTACCTTAGCCCTGCACATCCCTTTTCAGTGTCAGTGGGTGCATTTCTATCATAGGTAATGCTAAAAATATAGCGAGAAACACTTAGCAAGTTTGAAGAAGCTTGCAGGCTGCTGCATCTCCATGCACTGCTGTTTTAAAATATCTATTTCTTAAAGATGTGTAGTTTGAACATTTTCAGTCCATTTCAGTCCAACTTAGAAGTATTTGCATTGCATCTTGCCAATATGTAAACTCTTCACTCCAATAAATCCTCATCGGATACCATATCGGACTCACTGTAGCTACTTAGATTACAGAAACGTCAATTCCAGCTAGCAGGTTCAAGGTAACCCTACAAGATAAACTCATCCAAGCATCCTTTGAATTATTTAGTTTTTTATGTGCTATGATAAGAGCTTTAGCAACTTGCATGCTTTAAACATGATTTAATTTCTTTATTATCTCTTTTAACATACAATACAGTGGCCTTTACTTTGGCCACTGACTAAAACAAACCATCAACATGTTACATTACACACTCAAAGCCTGTAACTTTAAAGCGCAACCAAGTCAAAGTTTCAAGGTGTTTACTGAATGTGTGCTGGTTCTTGAGTGGCTTCATGCATAAACTTTTGCAGTTCATAATCAATATATGAACTGTAACATGGAAGTCTGTCATTGAAGAACGATCGATATTTGAAGTTTTTGCAAATCAACAAAATTGAACATTGGGATGATGGTATGTACATTAACAGATTTGTAAGCCAGACATGTTGTGCCTAACTTGCTTAAGGTCATCAAATATTCTCATACGGTCATTCTCATTTGAAAATGTTTTACACTCCAGCAGACAGCAACCTTGAGCACCGACATAATGTGCAGCCACAGCAGTCAACAACATGGAACTAATGCGTGAACACTGCAAGGACATGAACATGGAAGGCCAAGGCCCGGATGCAGACTGCAGACGATCAGTCGATCATGGTTCATAATAATGCAGCAGAGTGAGGAAACAGCTGCTTCTTGGAGGAGATGAGTGAAGCCTGAACATGGATCCTTCTCTCTGTTTGTCACACAGACTCCAGACTGCACTGCAGTTCACAGACTTTATTAATAGACTACGGTGTTATACATTAACACTCAGCTTCATGATCAAAGAAAGTTTTTATATCACATTGTCATTTCTGTCCTTATTTTTCAAGAATGATGTTCTCACTCTCTCTCTCTCTCTTGCTCTCCTCCATGAACTCTCCTGCTCTCTCCTTCTTTTTCCCTGCTGTGAGTCTGCATTACATTTGCATCTCTGATGACTCGTGTTTATGTTCAGGTTAAATGTTTAATGGATACATTTATTATCTATATTCATTAAATAATAGCTGCTTAGGCCTGTGGATTGAAATTACTTGCAGTCATTAACATATTTGCAGTTACATATGTACAGTATAGGACACTATTTAAACCTTGAGAAGTTCTTCTGTGTAATCCTACTGGTATCAGAGACCTTGTAGTTAACTTTGACTTGAAGCCAGTGTAGTCATCTCTAATAAAAAGCCAGAGGCATGGTTGCCTTGAAAAAAAAAAACTGAATTATAAAAAAACACACAGGCGAAAAATCAGTTGATTTAAATTTGATAATTAAATCATGTTTTCGTTAACCCCTGCATTGTTATAGTCTTATTTCAGTTACCACTGATGTAAGTTTATTAATGTCTCAGCCAAACTGGAGTAATGCAGGAATGTGCTCACATGATGGCAGAATCTACGTTCAACAAAAGTTACCTGATTATTTGTAACACACTTCTGCAGATGTTTTCCAAAAATTAAAAAAAACGTGTTAAGAAGAGAGGGGATTCTGATGTCTGAAGTGTTTGATTTCTTTTCATTTAATTGTTAAGTTTGCATTAATGGCATACAACAATTAGTAACAGAAGATGAATGAGAGTGGATCAGAAATTAAAGAGGCTTTGTTCTAAAATATGACCAACTAGACTGAAAATACTGGAACAGATGGAAATGTAAAGAGAGGCTTGTCTCCAGCATAAGCCTGCTTCAAATAACTCTTGGTAGCATCTGCAGTTGAGACAAATAAAGGCCCACTTACTACACCAGGAAATACAGTAACTCACTTTGCGAAAAAGAAATAATATACCATTCCTCTCACACCTTAGTTTTTGAAATCACAAGCAATAAAATGCACTCTTGGTCAATTTAATAAAAGTTTAGTGCTACAACCCTTCTGAGTCAGAGCAATAGCTTGTGATGGCAAGCTAATGTTAGCAATATTTAGATTGATACTGCTTTTTAATGGCATTACAAAGGCAATTTGCTGACTTTATGACTAATGTTGCCACAGTGGCTGATGCTTAACAACCATTATGTTGACTCACTTCAGGAACTTAAGACTTGCTGTGAGAGAGTTTTACTTGCCTCAAAAGACCACCACAACACTGACTGTGACAAAACCACAACCTAATTCTTTAATTAACTCTGTACCAACTATCATTGATCAACCCTGGAGGTTCATGTTTTTGTCATAAAATGTGATTAAATAATGAAAAAGGACTCATTCATTATCACTGATACTTTCATCATTTTGTAAGTAAGTCTTAACTTTGCATTCACGTTGGTAACACACTCTCCTGTGGCAATATTCAGCCACCTCTTTATAGTATTTCAAGCACATACTGCTTTTGAGTTGGTTTACACTGGAGTTACATTTTAAGTATTTATGTGGTCGATTACCTCCTTGGAACACCCGCCAGACATTTCCTCTAGCATCTCCAATCACGACAAATATTGCTATAGAGTAAAAGTTGCATGAACCTAATATAACTTTTCTCACTATGTCAGATTTAAGACCACAGAAATAAGAGAATGTCGGATTCAAAAACAAAAGTCAGATTTTTTTTTCTTTATTTTGTAAACAAAGCCAATGAGAACAGCTGGCGCTTGTATTACTGCGAGTGTTGGATCGACATTTAAAGGGCTGGTATATAAACTGTGACTCTCATCGACCCCTACTGATGACCAGTGAGTTGCAACATCATCACTGGCTCTGTGGCACAGCTTACATTAGCCCGTCAATGACACACTCAATAAAGTTGCACTGGACAGGGTTGTTATAGGGCAGGGCCAGATGGAGTAAGAGCTGAAACACAAACATCAGAAAGCAGACGTTTAAGCACCTGAAGCAAGAAAAAAAATGACCAGGTGCTAATAAAGGTAAAGTAGTAAACTCCAGGTGAAAGTGAGGTGCCCTTCAAGTCAAACTGATAACTATGGACAAGAAAAGAGGCCTTTGCCAAGAATGTAGTCAAAAGACTTGTATTGGTTAGGACATATGAAAGTAAAAATACATTCGAAGGAAAGAAGGCAGACCAATTTAGACCCACACTGGGTTTCTCTGTGGATGTGGTGACACAGAGGAGCTGAACAGAGGCAGATTTCATGGCTCCTTATAGCAGCCAGGAGGCTAAATATGCTCAGTCACGATGAAGACGCTTTAAGGGCAGTTTCATTGGGAAATCTGGATAAAGGTCCAAATCTTTGTCCAGACTTTCAAGGTAGGAACAAAGGTTTCCAATTTGGTTACATTGCATACATTTGGTCCAGCCAGTTTCAGTTTCAGTTTCAGTTTCACACTACAATCATGCAAACAAATTTACAGAACCTACGTCATATTATCATCAAGTACGTGGTTTGTGTGTCTCTATACTTTTCATTGATTGACTCTTGTTAATGCTTTAAACTGTTGGTTTTCCTTTGTTCCTTTGCCATAACTTCCTGTCATTGGTACCAAGGTCTGAACCTTTCAAAACAATGCTTTCAAACTGGGCATGAACCAAACCATGATTCAGATTGATCTGGACAGAGACCATCTTTTCTTCCATCCCACCTTTCCTTTGATCCACCAAGACATAGCCGTCATGGTCCAGAGGAGGTGTCACACCAGTCATTTTGGTTCAGATCAAACAGTAAAGTAAGAAATTTCAGACGAAACAAGGAGGGTGTGAAAGTACCTCATGTCTACAATGTGAAAAGAGCAGTAAGTTGCAGTGATTTTAAGAGCTTTAACAGTCATAAAAAATAAAATATCGAAACATCAACCATAGTTTAAGGTCTAAGTGATTCTGGAAAAATAGAAAAAGAGGTCCTTTCCTCATTAACACCTGGATGCACACTGACAACGGCTGTGCACTGAACAGGCACGAGACTGTGAGTCACTGGGAGGAGTTCACATACCTTAAGAGACAAATGAATGTGCTAATGGCTCACATCAGCTCTTGGCAATTAAATAGACAATTCCTGCAACAAATTTCAGTGCATTACTCTGTATTTACATAACATGTAATATTGTGTACACACCAGCAGTGATTGTTTGTGTGTGTAAATGACTGGCATGTTGGCAGGAGTCAGTGCCCTCCGGTTCCAAATGCTCAATTCAGATCCCCATAGAAATGAGCTCTTGTTGAATGTAAAATAAACATTGAATATACACTACATTTTCTAACCAATAAAAAGACATTTTTACCTTTAACCTTGTCTTCAGCCTTGAGCATAATTTCTCATACACAGAGAAATTATGAGTTCATCGCTTAAACTTCAGAGACCTGGCATCAGTTTTTGCTTTGTTTGCAAGTGAAATTAACCGAATAACTCCATGAATGAGAAATAGGTTGGCAGGAACTCCCTCACAGATTTACACTCCATACAGCAAACACATGAAGAAGAACATTTTATAAAGAAGTTCAGTATCAAAAGAATATTGCACAGTATTTGGAAGGAAAGTTGTGGTTCTATGTGTTAAAATAAGCTTTTAAAGGCTTAGTTTGAGCTTCAACTTTGACTGTATGTACATGATGTTGTAGTCACCTAATTTTGTTCATTAAAGCTTGAATTGTATGACCTTATGTGTTGCTTTAAACAAAATAATGTGCCAGATTAAAAAATGTAAATGAATAATACAAGTCTGTTGCGTGGCTGCATTGTGTCCTGTCTTGTAATGCTGAATGCAGAGCTCCTGTAAAGTTACTGTGGAATGAGGCTTTTAATGTGGTGCAATATTTCTTCCTTCTGTCCTCTAAATCTTTTTTCAGTCTGATCTGTTAGAATCTTATGAAATCCCATCCTCTCTGTCTGCATGTCTGTCTGTCTTTCTGTCTGTCTTTCACTGTGTCAACCAACTAATCACTCACCCTGTGCGTGTGTGTCTCTGATTAAACACTGAAGCAGATTTTGCACTTGCTTTACCCAGACTTTACATTCCAAATTAAATTTCCTTTGCCGCAGAGGTCAGTCAACAGTGATAATCAGATCTGGCTCCTTGCAGAAATGTTCATTCAAACGCAGAAAAGCAGCAGATGAGCACATGAGATGTGTGAGGAGGTGAGGAGACAGTAACATCTCCCAATTCCTCAGTTAATACAACTATAAACGTCATATCTCCATGATGATTTCTAAATGGTTTTAGGCTAAACTGTTTAAGGTTTAATTAGATTTAATTTCATTATGTCTGCTTGCTGCGACTGCTTGGTTTAATGGCACCCGACTGGAGAATTAGCGCACAAACTATTCTGTGTCCAGTGGTCAATATTTGCATAAAAGAAAAGGGGGAAACATTAACTGGCGTTTCCTTTTGCCCGTTTTCAAAAGAATTCAGTTATAATTTGCATTGTATTAAAAATGTGATTAGACTAGTGTGTGAAAGGTTAAATGTGGGTCCAGCTGTTTGAAATATAATCAGAAGCAATCCACCAACCTGCTGTTCTGTGAGTGCCCTATAAAAAAAAAACATTTTTTTGCTGTGTTTGTCCACAGCCCCTGACTCTGTGGATAGGAAACAAACAAGATGGTTGGACAGAGCCATGCAACACTATCCTGGCCAATCATCAATGGGTAGCGTTCGTGCAAAGGATGTGGAAAAGAATACTGTACATTCCCAGATGTCAGAAAAACAGCTGTAACTCAGTTTCACTGCTGGTAGTGTTTTCTAGTCAATCTGAACTGTGGGCAACAAGTGGGCTGCAATTTCTCTTGTGTTCTTTAATCTTCTATAATCAATACTGACATGGCAAGACAGAACACCCAAGCATACTCTCTGATTTCAAACAGCAAGAACTTTCTCCCCTCTACTATAGCATGTTTTTTTTGTTTTTTCATAATAGTTCATAATAACGCTAAAAATAATTCATACTAAATGTCTATGATTTACTACGGTACACCATCCTTCTTCATTTACAACATAACATGGTAAACATGAAGAAACAGCAGTGTACTGTGTGGTGTACAGTAACTAAGGTTATGCAGCCAGAGGTGTGAAGCTAATGAGCAAAAGGTAAAGAAAGATTATGATCAGTGGAGGATGAGGAGTCATTGAAGTTGTTAAAAGGCATGGAGACAGATTAGGTGGTTGCACTGTTTCTGCTTGATAGATGGGTAACATTAGCAGTGTTTTTTCTTGCTAGTTTTGTGTTTGTTTTTGCTAGGTGACATTAATTCTTGTCTGTACACATTCAGTTTATTTTAGAGTTTGCCAAGATGTGCTGTCATGGTGATGTTATCTGTAGTAGCCGGAGCGATGGGAGTATCACTGTCTGATGCCGGTGTGCTGGCTCTGGGAAAACATCCCTTCCTCTCCTGTGTGTCAGCTGCAGATCCATGAGTTTGGGGGATTTAGCTTTTAAAGGAACCCTGAAGGGGGTTGTGTATATGTTTTGGTGATGAGATCAAATATCAAGAATCTTCCTCCTGAAATACTGACTCTTCTTTTTAAGTCCAAAGTGTATAAGAACAAAAAGTAATTTGACTGTTTAGCCCTGCAGATACTCAGTGGAACCACTGTATGTCATCCTAGGTGACATTAACTTATGCATGCAGTGTGTCAAGCCCACTCGTTCTGAGAGACTGACACTATAAATCCTTCCACAGAGAGAAAAACATGTGACCTAAATCTGTAAAATATGTGTCACAAGCAAAAACAAGGTGTTAAAAATTGATGGTTGGTGTCCTTTAAATAGCCGAAAACTTGTGAATGAGTTGACTCTGTTATTATTCTGCAGGGAGCTCATCGCACAGTTTCCAATTAAGATGTTAGTGCTGATGTGCCTTGGTGGCTACAGTTTCTGTGTCTGAACATGACAGATATTTCAGCTGAGATGAAACGCAACACAAGTGGTACACAAACAGTTAGGCTGTGATGTGTAAGACTTCATCAGCTATGTACGCGGCATACATTCCCCACCAGAGGCTCTGTGGGACACTATGTATATTTATTATTACAAGGCTGCATGTAGACAAAACTCCACAGCCTTGGCGCTGCCCTTTCACCTACATTAGTCATAAGTAATACCAAAAGGAGACTGAATTGGGCAATTGTTCTAATAAAGCACAGGAAGCCCGAGTTACACAGAGACCACATCCGTCTTAACTCTCAGACCTTGGATTAAGCGTTCAAGGAGAGAAGGGGTCTGGTGGGACCTTGGCTCTTACTGTAGGGGAGGAGGGATGGAAGAAAATAGTGAATTCTCATTTCCATAGATGATTTGTCTGGTAATGGATTTGAAGGGAGCTGATTGAGACAGCAGAGGAAGGTCGTGTCTGATGTGCATTAGATTTGGCTTAAAAAGCCATTCAGGGATCCCAAGACAGAAAAGAGGATGTCTATGACTTGTTTTACATTAAAAACCCGCATGTAAGGCTTCAGAGTGATGAGGTCAAGGATCTGTCAGTGCAGTAAAAAAAAAACATAAAGCATGTCATGTAACACTTTGGTCAGGCCATTCTGCACACAAGTGTAAACCAGGGAATCCTCCGCTTCCTCTCCCCGCTTTGTTTCCAAGAGATTTATACTAACTAATCAAAACAAATCAGGGTGGCATCCTTCATGGTGACAGCATATAGCACTCAGGAGAGTTGAGTCATTTGATCTGGATGGCTGGCTCTCCCTCGCCACTGTCTGCTGCGTGTAGCAAGGGGCTCACAAATCTCATTGTATTAACACTAGCTTGGCTGAGTGAAGGGACTCAGGCCTCAGAGCTGTACCCACTGTGGTCTCTGTGCATGTAGACACTGCTTGGGCTTACACATTGGAGCCTCCCTGGAGAGCTGATGGTCTGCAGAGAGGAAACAGTAAACCTGAATGATTGCGGCTGGAAATGATATTAGAAAAAATTAAGAGAAAATTAATACAGTTAATACAATAGTCCTGCAATAAATCCTGCCTTAATTAGAGTTGTAATGTTTGGTTTTTGTTTAAACTGTAAATTGTAAAGGCGTTGGATTGAATATGACCATTTTGGAGGATGGAGTTTGTTGGAGATAATGAATAATGCTGCCATATTATTAGGGGTGCTTTCAATATTTTGTCTCAGTCATTATAGTAAATGACAGTACATTAAATAATTACACAAATGCTAATAACAGTTAACACCATGGAAAAGTTAGAAATGATTGAAGATGGCTGTGAAAGTTTATTTGTGTACATCAGGCTAGCTGCAACTTTTACTTAAAATAGCCTTCTCAAAGGATAACAGTCCGCTGGGAAGCTACATAATGAATGAGTTTGACTGGAAGTAAACCAACACACCATGATGAAGCATTTAAAGTTCCTATCATGTTGGATATCATTAGAATATTTTTGAAAACTAGTGCAGTAAATACGGAGGTTATGAGGGTTTTTCTCTAATGTTTATCAAGCCAGCAGCAACATAATTTTGCAGTGCTCCACCCCTTCAAATCCACATACATTCCTCATTAGAATCTAATTTTGAGTGTAAGAAGTGGTCAGTGGATATTGTGAGTAATTAAACTGAGAGTCTGTTATCCAGGTTAAAAGGTTATCTGAAAGTGGAATTCCCATGTTCATTATTACCCAACTTTTTTCTCTGAGCATCAGTTGACCCCATTTGTTTCACTTGACCATGTTTTTACGCACTTCTATTCTAACAATTAGTGTTTGATTTAATTGTCAAGTGAGCTTCACATCTCAAGCTGTAATGCAGACTGACTTCATAGGGAGCACTGATGCTGCTATAAACTGTTGCTCTGCCGTTCAATTAACAGGCAGCAGCTCTGTGAGCGTCTCGCACAGCTGAGCACTCCGAAGATATGATTTCAATGAATTAATGATGACTGGATGCTAAAAATGTCAAATGAGCTACATCAAAGCCAACACACGGGTATCGATCTCATGTCGAGATCTGAAAATGGTTACATAAGCCGATGACATTCAGATGATGTGCATCACTCTTCTGCATCAGCATGAAAGGTGGAGGAGGAAATAGTCAGAACACATCAAAGTCAAAGGACCTTTAAAGCTAATTAATTTGTCCTTTCTGAAGAGATTAATGCGCGGGCGGTTTGTTACTCTGATTATTTTTAACATCTGTTTTATGAAACAGCATATCTGTAACGTGCTCCAGTAGCACACCGGTCTAGATTTCATTGCGTCCCATAGCAGCTAACATGTTAAATTACATGTGGAACAATTTAGCACCAAATACAGTACAGATACTGCATAGTTCAAATTGTTACTGTGCATTATACACACAGAGCTGATCCACAGGTTTCATCCACAGGGTGAAAATGGATTCCTAACTGCAAAAGTAAATGGGACCTGCACTTCAAAGACACTGAACTTTACATTGTGAGCCATCAATTAAGAATGAGTTAAAAGACTAAAATTGGACATGACCACAGTTTTGGCCACATTTGAACTAAGTCATGGCAGTTTTGAGCAATTGTATTCTAAGTGGTGCTCAAATGTTTCATATATAAAGAGCATCTTTAATGTAGAATTATAAAATTGTACTGAAAATAGAGCTGACAGCTTGAGGTAGTAAACTAAATGTTATTTAATCTGTCTTTGAAATGACATACTGGGGACAAAAAGTGGAAATGTGACACACACCTGTTGATCAGCATGACAAGTGGAAGTCATCAGTATCAAATGCATGTTTCTTTGGAGCTGAGCTTCGTTCAAAGTGTCAGAAGTGAATTTTAAATTCTTGTGATGATCCCAGAGTTTTTGAAGAGACAAAAAAAAGAAAAAAAAATGTCAGGATGAATCACAGGGAAATGGCTTTAACAAGATGAATGAGACATCAAGTTTGATTCTTTTTTCTCAGTGTTAATGGTGCAGTCATGAAAACATGATGTTTGAATATTTCACTCAGAATATGTGATCTCAGGCAGAACATATATTATTCGTGGGGCTGTCCTCAGTACCATTGTCTAGGCTCTGGTGCTTTGGTAATAGTAAACAGTATTTGCAACTGTTTGGGAAATAAATGGGGAATTGTGGGAAGGTGGGTTGACACACACCGCAACATGTGGCTTTAGGTTTAATGAGAGGAGGGTTAATTGGTTGACAAGGTCACATCTACGCACATGCTAACAGCTTGTGACAGTGTTTCTTGTTATGTATAATTACAGACCAACATGATAATTATTTAACCTACATGTATGTCATGCTGATCCACAATTCCAGTCATATTAGCTGATGCTGTACGGTACTGGAACCTCCTACCTACTAAATACTATTTCAAAAATCTGTAATGAAAAGGAAACTTCACACGAAACATTTGCCATCAATCATAACTGCATGAGAAATTACATTCAGTATTATTTTATTATTATATTATGTTACACTTAATTCTCATTTGATTTCTATTCTTTCTTATTTTTTTGAAATCACACAGGCAGAAAAGAGCAAAAGCTAGGCTCTACTTCAGGATAAATTCAGGATCAAACACCACAGCATTTTTATATTGCTACGGACTGTAGCACATGTTGCACGGAGACTCTGTGTTTAAATCTTGTGATCACACAGATCTCTTGATCACAGTTGTCGTTCCATCCACTGGAAAGCTTTTTAATAATCCATGCCAATAACAAAAACCATTTAAATCATGTTGTTAGGCTTTGTCAACAAGTTGATCTGTGAGCAGACACACATTAGCAGTTAGCTACAGGTTATGTCTGCTATATGATACACGCTCAAAAGTTGGTTTGGTTACACAACCAGCTGAGTGGGGTTTATAAAGAGATCTTAGGGGTGTGTTGTGAAGTCTGCAAGACTGCAGGTAGACCCTTCTCATTATTGATCTGTACCACAGAACCATGAAGGAAACTAGTAAACAAGGCGGTTCCATTAAATATGAATCAAAGTTCTGTAACTGCATGACCAACTTCTCACATCACATGTTTTCAGAAAAAATATTTTAGTGTTTTGGTTACCTGTATGAGAAAGTTTGAGACCATACTGCCATGTTGAAAATGGATGAGCCAAAACCAAAACACCATCCAGCTCATAGATTCACCTGCAAGCCAGAGTTTTCATTGGTGTGTTCTGGTTCAGGAAAATGAAATCCCCTCCAAAATTAGCTTAAGTGGAGCCAGTGTCAGACTAGATGGAAATGGCAATTCTGGCGAAGTCTTATATGGAGCGGGAATGCATACCTTAAATGTGCCTTTAAGTATAAAAGTTTGACAGGCCCTTGAGGAGTCAGAGTGAAGCTGTTATCCTCTTCTTCACTTGGTGATTTTTTTTTTTCTTTGGTGGTTTTAGGGGCCTTTGTGGCTTTATTCTTCAAAGCCTCCTTTAAGGACCACAAAAACAAATCACTCCTGTCCATCAGCTTTTAATACTGTCATGCTCAAATGTGTGCACAGACAGAGGAGAATGATAATGAAATCTCACAGATAATAACCTCCTGTTATTCTTCAGAAATATCTCACCTCCGCATGTGCAGAATCAAAAAAAAAAGATGATGAATAGACTGAACAAAAAACCTTATGGGCTGCTGCTCATATCTCCTCTCTGATTTGACTTTCATAGCTTGATTTTAAACTGTGCAGAAAAAAAGAGGCTAATAGTTCTGCTTTCCTATCTGCACACTCTATAATCACATTTCTGATGTGATGAGAGATGAGAAGCCAAACTCTGCAGATGGCTCAGGTATTCCACTGCAGGGAGGTTTAGTCTGGCTCCAGTCTTGGTGAGGAGAGCAGGAGATGGAGAAATGAGAACACCCGGAGCGATAGAGTCAAACCCGGAGTGATAGAGTCAGGCAGAGAGGGTGATAGACAGAGGATTCTAAGATTGAGAGAAACTCTTTGAAGGTGGAAGTGGGAAAACTTATCACCCACTTTGACATTTCCCTTAAGCTCAGTGATGGCAGCTGGGCTGTGTGTTGTCTAGTGTGTCAACCAACAGCACCTACAGCTCTCAGCCCAGGCTTTGTTTCGGCTCATTAAGGTTGACAGATAAACTAATTAAAAGCTAAAATAAAACACTTTAATGAGGTGGCTATTATTCATTGTTATACACTTAGGAAATGAACAAAAAACTTTCCTGCTTGCCAGCCAACTTTCTTGCATTTGTGTTTTGCTTTCTCCCTCCTATAGGCTTACATTAGTTAAAATATGCCTTCTTGATATACAGCAACCAATCATTGAGGCAAATGATGGCCATTTGACGTGAACACAAATCACAAGGCTAATCACAGTTGGTGAACCAGTGTTGCTTGTGAACAGCATTAGCATGCTTGCCAGCTGAAAACATTGTAATGCAAGTCAATCATAGTACCTCTCCAATTTTTCTCTATATATGGGCTCTAATTTCGTAGACCAGGCGCAGGCGCGGCGCACATACCCTACGCGTGGCCGGCGCACTTTGCAAGTTTCGTGAACCGCGCAGTCCGGCGCAGTGAGGCGCATCCACGCCTAC
>JAUZTA010000009.1:13675710-13686703 GCA_034780835.1 Ctenochaetus striatus
CCTCCCCCTGGTGCACCGCCACGCCCATCTAGGCGCACCCTGGTCTACCAAATTGTCAAATGCGCTGCGCATGGTGGAGCGCCTCACGAAATTACCAATGCGCAGGGTGCGCTGGTGTGCGCCGCTCTGCGCCACCTTGCGCTGCGCCACGAAATTAGAGCCCTATGTCTCCAAATTAGCAGTTAAGCTAGTTGCTAACAGGATAATATGCAAACAAAGACTTTGAAATAAACACATTTATCCTTTCAATTATTGACTTCAAAATGTCTGCAGATCCTGTAAAGTTAAACAAAAGTAGATGATTAAACACAGCCAAGTAACTATGGTTGCTTCTGAACTGCTCTTTGTTACCTTAACAGTTAGCGCTGTCAAGCTTTTGGTGAATTTCCCTCACTGAAGTTCACCGACCTATCTTGAAACAGATTTACTTCATCCCTACAAGCATAACACAGCGATTCCTTCCTAAATTAACTGACCTTGACACTTAATTTGTCTATTTTAAATCTTGGTTAGTAATTTGTTAGTTTGGGATATATATATACACTTCCTGGACAATCTGGCAACAGCATCCTTAGAATGATGTCAAGACTCCAGCTGTAGTTGCAAGTTGCTTTATAAAACTTTGTAAATCACCAAGAGGCAGATCAACCTTGAACATCAGAGGCAAACAGAAACAGAAAACATCTTCCCAATAAAGTATGATCCAGTTTCAACTAAATCTGTGATTTGGTTGGTGTGCGAGGTGGTGTTCTGTAAAGCTGTAGGCACTGAGATCCTTCCTGCTCACATACAGAAACAGGCCTTCAGAGAGCAGTGGAACTGAGAAAGAGACAATGATTACATTATTACTAATCTGTTTACAATCAGAATCATTTTGAATATATTATTTTAAGGTTTTACATTCACATAATGTTACTTCAAAGGATAAAAGAAGAAGGGATTTACAAGAAGAGAGCTACAAGCACCGTGGCTTTAAAACTAATGAGATTTGAATTTTGCAGCAAATACTCAATCAGTAATGAAAAAGGGTCAACACAAAAAATGTTTTTTTTTCAAGGCTAAACATTCCTAATGTAGACAAAAAAGCTAAAGGGGCAAATTTACAAATCCGTCATTGAACGAGTCCTAATGTTTTCTTAATCTACAAACAGAAATCAACTAAAAAAACATCATCTTTTACATCATAAACTGCCTCTTACGTGCTTTTGCATATTTCCTTTCCATCTTCATGTTGCACTGTGCGATGATTTTATCATTCACCTTTTGTTTAGTTCTGACCTTCTATGTCTAAAATTGTCTTTAAGTGTTTTAAATTTTTTCGTTTCATATTTTATGTTTGTATTTTCCATGCACCCTTGCCACAAAAGCACTCTTCTCTTGTTTGACAATAAGGTTTGAACTGTCCTGAACTGATTAAAGTTTGCACTAGGCTAAGTGTCTCTAGGCTGTAACTCAATATTTAATGGAGTCACAGCAGCAAGAAAGTGAAAGAATATCTCCCAAATCATTGAATAATCCCTTTAATAGGGAAATTGATCCCATTCATGGACATTATTAGATGCAATCTGAAACTGTAATATCTGAACACACAACTCTGCTGTGTTTAGACTGCCGCTAAACTGCTGTTAAATGACACTGACTCCACAGACAGTTTCCTGCCAGAGGGATGTATGGTGGCCTCTAAACAATTTCCAAATGTTTTTTTCTCATTTGTGGTTTCCCTTCAGCAGGGCAGAAACAGGCGGTCAAAAAAAAGTGGGATTGGCCAAATGATGAAGGTTATACAGAAGCCAACATAACAGCAAAGGCCAGTTTATTTTGTTATGCTGGGGACTTTCAGTGTACAGCACTCCAGGGAGGGATGACTTTCAACTGTGTATAAGAACGACAGCCAAGCCTGGCAACATACAATGTACTGCAGAGATGTGATATGTGTAATAATAGAAGCGAATCTAGCCTAGAATTATTTTTGTTTCCTAAGCTGTAAAAACAGGGGAGATGCTAACAGGAATGCCTCTCAACTCCAAGGTCAACAATTTTGTAACAAAGTGAAAACGGGGCTGACAATTAAAAATCTAGGAGTTTTGACCAGTGACTGGATTTGGGAAGCATATTGGAGCAAAAAGAGAAAAGGGAAAAATGGCTATTTTTGTCTCTTTTCAGTGATGATACAAGTGAGCTTATGCAACTCTGCATCTCTTTGAAGAACACAGTTTTTGTAGTGTCTGTGAGATGAAGGTCCCTCAGATCATTTCTTTGCTTCCACTGCTTCACTTCACTTAATGAAATTATCTTTAAAGCTTTTCCTCTTCTTACTTGAATCCCCCCCTCCCCTTCCCCCGTATTCAATTCATATATCTATTTGGGCATGTAATGAAATAAAGTTATTACTGCTATCAAATAAGTTCAAGCGATGTAATGAGAGCGAAAATTATCTCAATTTGTGTTGTGATTCACTAAATTGAATTAATCATCATGACAAAGAAATGGACAGGAACACAGCACTGTATTTACATACAGATTAGCCACATAGTAGTGCTTCTACCATAAGAGTGCACAGGTGAAATGTATTTCTTTGATGTGTCTGTAATCTGATCTTTTAGGGCCCTTGAGGTTGCTCACAAATAATTAATATTATCTTCAAGATGAATGAAATGCCAGAAAGTAATTTGGAGCATAATGGGAAACTGAGGCAGCGAAAGAACTGTAATCTGCAACCTTGACACACACAGTTAGAAGCTAGGGTCAGCCCACATGTCAGGTAAAAAAGTGACATTTGCCATTTCAAGCTTTAAAATAAATGTTTTGCTCTTTTATTGTAAAATTAATTTAGATAACAGCTCAAATCTTGTGCAGACTACAAGGTTCTGGATTGGACAATCAAGATGTGTTTTAGTTCAAATGCAAGGTCAAAATTTTCAAAGTCAACATTGAAGTTCAATTTATTTGAGATGTGCTTTGACTTTATCTTTATTTGACACGCTACGCGTGCTTACAAATGGTAAAGAAACACTTTCAATGGAAAAGCATCAGGAAACTAAAGGTGGGTCAGCAGGGCAGCAGTGGTTGGACATGTTCTTCACATTTTAATTCAACTTAAAGTTGCAATTTTCGATTTTTAGCACAGTTACTGTATTTTATTTTATACTTGATTTTTTTTTTATTATTATTAAGGGGACAGAATGCTTTAGTTAGAGGTCATACTGAAATTATACTATGGGTGTGTTGGCTGTAACTCATTTAACCACCAGCTAGTAGTAAGAGGTTTGGCAAAGTGCATTGCAAATACTTAAAAGACTGACATCAATTAAAGGGTATCCAGGCACCTGGTGCTAAGTAAGTAAATATGAGTGTTAACTTCTTGTCTGACCAACTTAACTAGCTAATAGCTGATAGTTATTAAAGTTAGCTGAGAAAGTGACAAGCAAAACTCAAAAAACAAAAACAAACAAAAAAACCCTTAGTTCTTATTTCTTTGCCTCAAACTGGCCTTAAAACTTTTACTGACTAGTCCAAATTGTACCACTTTAGTTAAGGCAAAGAAACATATTTATGACACTACAAATTAAACTAAATAGTTTCTTTAAGTTTTATAACCGGGCATGCTATGGTATTGCTTACGTTGTCTTAATTAATGTCAAGTTGTCCTAACAAGGACATCTGAAACAACACCAACTCTGCATTATAAGTGACATAATTGACCAACAATGACAACATAAACATAAACATTCATTAAAACTCCATCAAGCTGATTACATGTTTATACTGGCATCATTTCAGTATTGTGCATACCCTTCAAATATACAGTCTTACTAAAGGACATGCTCATATTGTTCAGCCATTGGCAGCGGGTACAAAGAGAGGCTGCATTTCATTAGTTGCTAAATAACCCCTTGTTTACTTACCCTCAGCCCATGGTCAAACATAGCAGCATGCCTAGCACCAAGGCCACTTGGAGAAAAGAGGGGGTAATTTAAATGGAATGCACTTTCCCATGTAGTCAATACTGGGATGGATCATCTGCCAATTATGTGTGTATTACCTCACTGTGCCTTGCAGGTACTTCACATAGCTGCTGATGCCCTTCAATGAAAGCTCTGCCTCCTCTTTATTCTTTCGTACAGTCCCATAGGAACATAAATAATCACTATTTCATGACCTACTAACATTTCTTTAACATGAAATGGTGTGCAAAACAGCATCATTCAGTAACATGGGTAGTTGTAAATGCAAATAATTGTAACAGTGATAAATAATTGCACATAGCAAATTCCAAGGCTTGATAACAATTGAATTCTGACTTACTCCAATTGTTTGAATATTGTTACTTACTATGGTAGATTGTTTGCTCAAGTACTGAAAAAAAGTAACTTGTTGACATCCCAACTGAAATGATAAGAAACTGCAGTGCACAGTATTTGATCTGCAGAGCCAATTGGCCATCTTTGATGGCTCTGCCTCACGTCCCCCGAGGGGTCAATCTCATGAAGTTCACTCAAATTTGTATGGAAATGGAATGACATGTCCACAAGGGCAAGTGCTGAGGAGAAGTCAATGAGAGGATGTTAAACGACTAATGAAACACAATAGTGTCCACTAAATTGTTCAGTTGAAAGTTGGGATCATTCACAAATGAAGCGGCAGTCAACTCGAGCTGCACTGCTGTACTTCCATGATTTGTCTCATTCTCCACAATCATTTACCAAACACACACTCCAAATTTGGAGTATATTTAAACTGCAAAAAATGTCCCACCTCTCCCTTTTGCTCTGCCCATGCTGCCGTTGCCCTGCTGCATCAGCTTTGCTGCCAGTTTTCAGCTCTGCCAACACCCCAGCATCCGCCCGCTGGCTTTAGACGACGGGGTTTATATTTGCTCATCACTTCCCAAAAATCTTGTTGTAAATATATCTGCACGAAGTGATGAGTGAAGAGCCTGGATGCCAAACTCTGTGTTTTGTTGTTATAATACTCAAGTTTCAGTGTGAGTTGTCTGACTGAATTGGAATAATATTGTAATCAGTAGAGCTGTTTTTACACCTCTTTCACCACATTCTGAGATGTTTAACATGCTGTACTCTGCTTCTGCTTTTAGGATAATTTATTTTTTCAAGAGATACATCCAAGTCGGTGAGAAGTGGTTTATTTTTGACTGTGTAAAATAATGAAATTTGCATGGTCTGCCTGTGACTCATCAACACAAGTGGTTTACCACATTTCTGTGGATGTGAACTGATTGTGTTTAATTGGCATTATCAGTACCTTACTCTTGGTTCTGCAGTGCCTGTTAAAGCTGGAAAACTTGTGCATTTGTCAGTGTTAGTGGTACATGAGCTTTGTTAATTTCGAGCATAGCTTTGCCCAGCATTAACTCAGCTGAGGTTTAATCAGCTATTGAAAGTGAAAACTGTGGGTGTGTAGGGTCCTCGAATTTGCAAATTGGGCCTCAGACACAGGAAACATATAGAGCTCCAGTATTACATTGGACTCTTCATTTTTGCTCTGTCACTCTTTATGTCTCTCTGTTTTAAAGGATGGTCCCTAATGGGGTGTAAAATTTACTGTGTTTCCCTGTAGTGTAATGTTTATGATATGAAGCCATCTTGTATACATATTGGTACTTTAAAATGTTTCTATAGTCATAAGAGGGAATAAAAATGGTGTATCAATTTAGCTCATGCCTTTTTTATGTGAAATTATGTTTTGTTTTCTTCCTGTGTGCATTCATAAAGCAGGCAATACTTATTATTCCATATACAAAATAATATTAATGGCAATACACATCTACACATGAGAATAAAGACTGCTCTAAGGTATATGATAGTATACTATGCAATAGTCCCTATTGCTCTCACCGGAACAACAACACTGAATCAGAACTCATGATCTAAGTCAAAATATGTTGTTAAAAAAAAAACTTTAAACAAAAACACTAAAACATGGCAGTTCTTTTGGTGCTCTGTTAAAAAAAAAAAAAAAAATCTGACACGAATTGAGTGTGACATGAAGTCAGAGAGATCATATGAGTTATGTAGAAGTGTGATGGAAACCTTGGCTGCAGTATGGAGGTGTGTGTGTGTGAGTGAGTGTGTGTGCGTGTGCATACCTGTGCATGCCTTCTGTGATGCAATGCTTGCGAAACCTTTTTTCAGACTTCTTCAAACAAGCCAGTGTAGGTTTTTCTCGCTCTAATGCACCATTCAAGGGTACTTGATTCACAGCACTCCCCTCCACTTGCTACGACAGACTCCGGCTCTGATGACACTCAATGAAACACCGGTAATACTGCTCCAAATTCACTTCCTGAAGATGGAGAAGGTCTCAACACAATTTTACCTTTGTTTTTGTCTCTCACTTGAATGGATTGATTTTATCATTTGACAAATTTGTTATTTTAAGCTGTATTTCCGATTATTAGATTTACCCTAAAAACTTAATTCCAACAATATGTAACCATTTCTTGATGAACAGTTGTGCACAATGAGCAAGAGACAAAGGGTTTAAAAGTAAACCTGCTCCTCCTCAAAGGTCAGGCCGAGCCATTGAAAGGCTTCAAACACACATATTCGTACCAGTCAACCAGTCAACCGGTAATTAAGTAACTATGACCAACCTTTACAGAGTAAACAGGAAGATGATACGAAACAAATGAGAGATATGGACTCAAACGAAGGTGTGATTCATGGTCGACTTCTCAACCCAGAAGCTACAGGACACCCCTAGCCTAATTTATTGGGAATATTTTAAACAAGGCTAAAGATGTAGTCATTTATGAATAAATGTTGTTATACACCGCCTTTAGATTACTGTGTATGTGATGGCTCTGTGTGGATGTTCAGGGTGCAAGAAAAGCTCTGGATTTTGACACAAGCTCTCCAACCTCTGGGTGAACCCGATCGACACCGCTTAATTTGAAAAATTGCTCAAAAAACAAATGACTTGTTTCTAAATTGGCCGCATGTTGACAGACAGAAAATATATTAGCAAGGCAAAATATTATTATGCAAATATAGTTACCAGGTTTGTTACAAAGATATAATTGGAGTTGCCAAACGTTACCGTCCACAGCTAGCAACATTAGCATTCATACTGTTTAGCATTGCACCATTGGGAGTTAAAAACTGGTAAATATTCATCCAGAAAACGCAGAACACAGTGCAAGATACTTGTTTTCCCACTGTAAGGTGAATATGTCTTCATTTGTGGAAGTGAATTGGATTCTTTTATAAAAAATGGATGTCTGGCTGCTGCTGTGGAGGTGAGTGCTTGTTATGTGGCCGTTGTGTCAGGTAGTTATAGAGCTCCAGTTCTTTGTTTTTTCTCCATGAGCTGTGGTGCCTGTATATCTCTATGAACGGTGCAATGCTAGTGCTACTGTCTCTGTTCTTAGACACTTATATGTATGTCTGTATTGGTGCCTTTTTTATCTTTGACTAATTCGAGTGATTGGTAAGGCATAAAATAAGTTTCAAACCTTTATTTTCTGAGCTCACAATATTAGTTCTGTCTATTCTTCTGCTTTACATAAACCAGAACCAAAATCTATCATGACTGAGGCTTATACCCAACACACAACTCAAACTGTCATTTTTTCAACTTTACTATTGTATGAAACAACCAAACACGAGACACTGGGTGAATTTTCTGACTATTAGTCAATCATAGTAGAGATAAATGGTTCTTTTCTTGTTCAGATGGTGTGATTCACATTCTACTGTTGATTCGATACTTTTCCACTGACTAAACAGTTGGTGGCATTGGGCCAATTCACCAAAAAACATATAATGCTCAACTGCATGTGAGCAACAGAGCAACAAAGTAAAAATTTATATATATTGTACACCGTAAAAAGAATTTTTGCATATTTACAAAAAAACAGCACATTTATCCAGATACAACCATGAGAATAGTACTAATCGTCTTAGTGTTTCTATCAACATACTGCTTCATTTTTTTTAATGGAAAGTCTCAATTTAACCATCTTTTTAGCACCCCAGGCCCCTTAAGACCCCCTAATCACCTTTATTGATCCAGAATAAGCTCTGCTTGCTGTAATGTATAGTGGAACTGCACATCTTTGACATTAAAAATGCAATTCATGTTGGGCCTAAAAAACGCAGCAGACCTTTGCAAACATTTAGTTGAAGAACTCATTTGAAAGAGTCATGTTTTACTAAATATTTCATAGCCGTTAGGAAAGCCAGCTTACAGCAGCAGCTATTAGTTTGCCAGGATGAAAATACCTGGAGGGAATATGTAAGGAAGTTTGAGTGTGTTTGAGAACTCATGTCAACTCTCTCATAATCTTGATTGCAAGATTACTATTGTTACGTTTATTGGCTGGGAGAGATTATTAATATGTGGCCCTATGGTTTAAAATAAATAAATAAATAAATAAATAAATAGAAGTTAATCAACATCAGATTTTATTTTCCTCATATCTTTGCACTTGTTTAAACTGTTAAGTTGAGATTTGGTTGGCATTACAAGCTGCTCATTATCTCTCAAACAAGCTCTTATTTTCCCTAATTGCAAGTGTAGGAGAATTCTGCATTTGGTCCTGTCATTTAATATTTATTATAAATGTATTTTATTTTAATTAATTTACACTGTGGCAGATTGTTTGATTAGACGCTCTGAGTGGTCTATTAGTTTTTTAAATGTAAGATGACTTAATTTTGCCAATGACATTAATCTTTCTTGAACTGTAAGAGTTTTACGATCAGAATTAATGTGTTTGTGAGCATAAACTTCATGACAATACCTTTTACTTAGTGTCAAACTAAACCACACTCTGTGCTGCGAGTGTTTTCTGCTTCCTCTCACCCCTGTGAGACGGTGACCCACGGCACCTGAACCTGAGATTGCCTTGTTCCAAATGTTTCCATGTGATTTGTTCCCTATAGACCTCATAACTCAGAATAAGAGCCTATGAGAAAGACCGCTAGCAGGATGAAGCTTGTTATTTTCAGCTCACACAGAGAAACAGAAAGGCTCCGAGGATCTCAATCGACCTCAGGAACTGAGCTTTTAAAAATTTGAGAGATCCGTGTTGAGCGTATTGAACTTTCCTCTGTCTGGCATGCTTTCAGTTTTCCCTCCCACTCCCTCCGCCACACTTTGGTATTTGTCACAGCCAAGACAATGACAAATGGCAACCAACTGCTGACTGAGGACAAGAAGCCTCCTGTGCAGTAATTTGATCAGAATGATCCTGAGCTGGAAGTCTGAGTGGGAATATGGATATCTACTTTACCACAATCAATGATTATGTTGTTTTTAAACAGAGGCTCATTAGTATTCCTGTGTGCACAGAACCTAAAGGGGAAATGCAAAGCCATGAAAAAGGTTTCAGTCAAATGTTGCCTCTCATGCATGCAAAAACACAAATGTGGCTGAAATAATGAACTTATAGTTTATGTAAGGGCTCTCTCCAACTCACAGCTGCAGACGAAGCTAATTTGACTGAAAAAGAAAGTCCAAAAGATATAAAAACAACAGCACAGGTCATTCAGGACAATTTCCTAGTAACCGACATTTCTTGTTTTAAAGATATGTGCTCAAGTAGCACACTGGTAAAATTCTATTGATTTTTTTTTACCTTATACTAAGGCACCACTGTAAAGGGAGCACCCAAAGTGGCAAAAGAAGCCAAGCACATTGTAAAAAAGTAATAAAAAATAATTTGAATACAGGATTAAATAATGATTTAGTTTCCATTTTCAAAAGCAGGTGTCTGTTTCAACTGCATTAAAACAAGTCTTTAGCTTTTTAACAGTTTTTAAAACATAATTCAGCAACAAAAGTTACATAGGAAGCTGCATCTTTAAGTACATTTCTTTAGTCTTTATCAAAGACACAGCAGTCTTGCACTTTATGGCCGCAGTCCTGCCAATGCTGCTCTAAAGTAGCAAGCATTAGCTTAAAAAATCCCTTGATGTCTCCAGATGCTCTTTTACCTTCTATTTTATATAGATTAGATCATTGTACCTGCAGTTGCATTAAGCTAAGCGATTGTATGTGTTTTCAGTAAGGCAGTGATCCCTTAAGCAGAAGATGGAAATCTTAAGCCAAATAATTATAAGTTCACTATAGCAACAGTGTATATTTGACAAAAAAGTAAAATTCAGTTCAAAAGGGAGGTCGAAGATCAAATGTTCATTTTCAACAAGATATTTACATATTTACAGGCAATAGTTTACCCATATCCAGAGATCTTGAAAGAGTAAGAGACACACACAAACACTTTATAATCTGTACTGTGTAGTTTCTGATTTTAATGCTGCAATAACACAAGGTCAGAATCACAACAATACTGGTAGAGTTCTGTGTTAATTTAAGACTTTTTCAGAATTTTTAAAATTGCCACATGTAGAAACCATATTTGGATTTTTAGGGCTCAGTAATTATGGTATTAGTTATAATATCAGTAAAAGAACAAAAAAGATAAGTGTAAGTTTGTATTTCAGCAACAGAAAAGAAGAAAATATTATAAACATTTCAGATTTAAACAACCTCTTTGGCCAAAGGAGGAGAGATGTCTGAGTTTACAAGGTGCAATGAGATGCACCATGAAGCTGTCCATGAAACTCCAACACAGACAGACAGCAGAGGACAGAGGCAACTGGTCTGTAAAAGACACCAAAACACAGTAATAACTCTTTGAAAAATTTAAGAGTGAGCCCATCAGTGTAGCAAGGAAAAGTCAGCGCAGCCAAAGTCCAACCCCTGTGGCGAGCCCCGTCCTCCTTTCTGCCCCACACAACACACCTACTGACTGCCTGCACACAGAGCAAGGAAAGAGGGAGACCCCAGCAGTGCTAACAGTAGAGCTGTGGACTACACTACCCTGAGCAGCATGCAGGAGAATGAATTACAATATATTTGAATGTATTACTTGTCCTTTTCCTGATGGTCTGAATAAGTGGCTAAGTTTGCTGGGAGTGACTTCTTTCAAAACAAACTCACAAAGACAGTCTGAAAAGTCACTAAA
>JAUZTA010000009.1:13781415-13795483 GCA_034780835.1 Ctenochaetus striatus
CTTGACAAAATTTAGACATGAGGATCAGTTTATTAGATATCATAGGTTTTTCTTGATTTGGGTTTGGAGACTGGTTTTATCAGAAAACAGAGAAAAAAACTGGGGCATGAAGACTGAAAGATGTGGGTGTTTAAAAAAAAAAAAAGACTAAGGTTTTGTTACTTACAAATTTTTGGATCAAGTATTTTAGGACCCTGAGCCAAAGTGAGGAATATAAGTTGGGACACTTCCACGTTTGCTGTTTTGATTTGGATTATTCTTTTTGGACTACTCTCCAATTTTTTTCTCATTTGGTCCATTAATCTAGGAGCCAACTCTTCTGTCAAATATCCTCAGAGTTGTATTAGTCCGATCAGCTACCTCTCCAGGAACAGTTCAGAGAGGAAAGGGCTTGTATGAGGGGTGTAGTTGAACAGGAAATGAGAGGTTCAAAGCTGAAGCAGCTGACAGTTGATATAGCTGGACACTAATCACCTCTCTCCCTCTCAGCAGCATCACTCTCACTGTAAAGGTCACTGTCCAAGGTCCTGAAACTGCTCTGTACGCAAGGGATTCTATAAGAGCAAACAAGCATTCTGCATGTTTGAAGACAAGAGGCAGGGAGTCTGAAAACTGTTTGATAATATTCACACTTTCTGGATTTGTATTTACTCTATGGGGGTTTGTTATTTTAATCTATCTTTAAATGTTTTGAGTTCCATTATGAGCTATGAGAACAGATTTGGTACAGATTTTCCTCTCTAATTTGTTTTGATGAGCTTCTATATCATTATGTAAATACAGAATGTGATTTGTTGCTGTGTTCCCATCAAAAGAAAAAATAATTATGAATAAATAAGTAACATAACATTAGATAATGCCTTTAAAACATATGTAAAAATGAGTTAATTAAGCTGAGTTTTCACCTCTATAGCTGAGTCTGAATGTATGTCTGTCCATTTTGTTGATGGTCGTTCATGGTCAACACAGCCTCCTGCCCCCCTGCACCCCCCTGCACAGGATGGCCAAAGATAATGGATGGATGTTTTCAGGAGTAATTTAAACCCAGTGATTGCAGAAGCACGGCCTGATCTCCTCAGGCATCTTGCTCCACTGATCACTGAAGCCTGATCAATCTTCATTGTCTGGCTGAAATTTACAAACTGCATCCCGCCTGGAGATCTCAGGCTGTAATTAGGCCTATAAAGGTCAGAGATATGGTTCGGTGATAGTCCAGCACAAGCCCTGTGGTTGACCAGTTAAATCAATTCTAAAAGGAGCACAACCACAACAAGGAAGCTAAACACCGGAGGGACAAATAAAACAATTCCAAGTATATATTTTTTTTCAAGTTGGTTAAATGTTAAGCTATCCAACACTTGACATCACTAAGGCAATAGTTAGTTTAAGCATGGCTGCAGGTGCATATCTTGCGTGAATATGTTCTTTATATACGCACATGTCCATTAGGGATGGACCAAAGGGCTTTAAATGCTGTAATGGGTGATTGAGATGGTCTAGCATTATTCCCAGCAGCAGTATGGTATTATTAAAGACTAAAAAGGCAGTTTCAGTACCGGAACTAACTAGATTTTTGTCTTAGATTGCTTTAAGAACATGGTCCACTATCATTTTTTTAAAAGGCTTCATATGGGACAGGACACAATCAAGAACAAGAGAATCTAAACTGGGTCTCTTTAAAATCAGCAGAACTGTCGCAAATTAAAGCAGGATGGTATCTTAGTCTATATAAAGATTTATAAGACTGTGGTCTAAATGCCAGCAGCAACACTATTGTATATGGCACATTTTAACATAATACTTGTCAAACCCACATGGGTAATTTTACTTCACAGCTGCATACTGTAGGTAGCAGCTCAGGCTGCTGCCACAGGGGATATGCTGCATCCATTATACACCGTGATTTCATATAATACATTTCAGACTTAAGCACGTTAGATTTAATACACTTTAAGATTTATAAGGGCAAATAAGAGTAAAGGCCAACTTTCCTCAAATTTAATCCCAGAACCACATAAATGTCAGGGCTACAGCTGTGAGCTGGCAAGGCTGGAAAATATCCAGAAGCAGAAAGAAAAAAAAAAGAGGTGGCATTCAATTTTTCTTCAATATTTTTCATCATATGATGCTCAATTTTAGAATATTTTGGGATGCCATGGTGTGTTTGCAACTACTTGAGAAGGATGTATGTTTCCATAGGAGGTCTGATGCATATGTTCTTGTGATGCACAGTGGTGGAAGTAAACCTACACTGATTAATATTTTGGCCACTTAAGGGCTGTTTGAGAAGAAGCCTTAAAGACAACAATGACTTATTATCACATTACACCCATTTGGAGGTGTTTGTCCTGTCCGTCTAATTAATGGAAGTCCAATACTCATTATCCTTTAAGATCTGTTTTTCTTCTCCAACACTCCTTTGGGAAAGTGCAAGGCTCTTTAGCTGCTAAATGCTGTTTGGTGCTGGGCAGGTAGTGAAGAGTCAGTTTATGAGATGTTTTTCCTTGAGAACGGCTGCCTGCTATGGATAGAAAACAAGGCTGATGAGAATGCTGAGAGTGAACCAAAACAGTACAGGAGTGGACAGTTTAGTCACAACAGTGGGCTAAAATATGCTCAAGTGGTCCGTGAGTTTGTCACTAAAAGCATCAGCTATTAAGTTAGACATAATCAATTGATTTAAACATTAATAAAGAAATCATCTGCACATCTTCTGTACGTATAATCTGAAGTTTACTCAGATATCATGAACATTGTAATCTGTGAATAACTTTTATGCAGCCGGATGTAGAAAGTCACTTTTATTTCCTAAGATAACCCTGGTAATAGTACATGAATAGATTTATTAGAAGTTGCATAGTTTTAAGACAGTGCTGCTGCACAGGCCCACCATGCAGCCTAGGGAAATAATGACAGATTAATACCAGAAATGAAAAAAAGATGGCAATCTGGGTAAATTGAATCTGTCTGGATAAAGGATTTGAATTAAGCAGCCAAATTATGTTTTTGCCAGCAATGGGAATGAAAAAGTTATAAAAATCCTGACTTTAACTCTTTTAGGAATGATTCTTCTGTGTTTCATATGGATATTAAAGCCATTTCAAAGCACTTTTCAAAGAAAAAAGAAAAAAAAAAGTCAACCATTGATCAACCATTTGCTTGAGGTGAATCCAAGAATGGTATAGATGAAATTCCTCCCTTAGTCCCAGCATGCCTGGTGAGGCTAAGCAGTGTGACTGTGGGAAATGTAGCAACAGATGCTCTTCATGTGGGTGGCCGGCATATGGTTTGCCAAATAATCTTACACTTCACAGAGTGAGAAGTGAGAGGAAGCATTGTGTCGAGTGGCTTTTAAAAGCAACTGCAGAACAGACATGTATGATAAAATACCAGATCTAGTGTACAACTCAATAAACTGGGCCAATAAGTGTTTTGGGGGCTGCAGGAAATAATAGATGCTGATAGATCTTGACTAAACAGCTCAAAATTTGACTGTTAGGGGATTTTTTCTTCCCTTTACAATATTTTCTTTGAGGCAGCGTTTGCAGTCTCTGCTTGAGACATTTTCTGAGAAAAAGAATAAGTGAAGAAAATTCAAGGGTTCACTTAACAAATGTATTATTATTATTTTTTTTATTTATTTATTTATTTATTTTTTTCTTTTTTTTTGGTCATTATTTTGCATCCAATTTTTATCAGATAGCATGCTGCCGCTCATTCACAAGTACAAAGCAACATAAATCTCCAGCCTGCCAAGCACATGCATAAGCAATGACCTCTCTACTGACAAAAGGTTAAAAGATACAAGGAAGGAGTCTTCAGAAGGAGGCAGATTTAAAGGGCACTCACTGCTGGGTCTTACTTTGCTTTGGCTGCCTCTCAAAAAAAACTGTCAAAGGAAAAAGCAGACAATACAGCTAAAGGCAAACAGTAACCGGGCAGAGGGGGTGAAGTTATTACTTGTTCATTTCTCTTTTCAGTTGTGTTTGCAGATACTCTTTTTTTTTCATCAAAGTAATAGATTCCATTCATTGAACAATAACAATAAATGGAAAAAAAATAAATAAATGTGATGCATTAATAAATAGTTAGTTTACTCAAGACCTTTCTTTTATTTGCTGGCAGATAAAACAAAGGAGTGTTCTATTGTTGAGGTAAGACATTGTCGCTTCGTCCACATATGCAGCAGATCAGCAGGGTGTCCTGCACATGACAGATCATTAATAAGGAAATAGAGATATCCAAGGTTGCAGAGCCAATATGTTCTTACTATGTTGTCTTTGTGTCTGGCTCTGGTGTCTGTTATTGTCTTTCCTCTTATTTACATGAGAGGTCGGATGTTTAGCATTGAGTAATTTAACAATGAAAAGCAATAGACAAAAGGCGGTGAAAGTGTAGTACAGGCTTTAAGTATGTACTATTATTCTTCGATAAACCATCATGTGATAAGTCTGCTCTGAACACACCACACATGTTCTAAATGAAAAGGATGTCGTTGTTGTTGTGGGTTTGTAGTCAGTAGAGAAAGGAGGCCACTATCCCAGGAAACATGCCACCATGCCTACACTCCTTACTGTAAACAGGTTTGTGTGTTAGTGAAATGTATTTGAGCTGCTTAGTGTGTGTGGTAGTGAATTAGGTGATTAGCTTCATGCATGCTACTGAAAGAGGTCTGCATGCATGGTGTACACAGACAAGAGAGTGTGGGACTCAGCTTAGGTTCTGCCTTCAGAGGTTGAATGTGCTTTAAGTTTAGCTTCCAAAGCAAGGGAGACATGCAATGCAGGACATAGTTAATCTAGGATCATGCGTGGAATGCATTACTCCCCAATGGAGGGTCATTAATTTCAAATGAAAGAAGCCATTAAGGTCGCATGTTTCATTGCAAATGCATTGAATCAGAGTGACAGTGTTGCATGCACACTAGAAAGCAAGTGTCATCAGTCCTATAGTAAGGTTAACTAAAGTGAAAAAAATATTTCATAAGTAAATCAGCTTCAAAGCTTTTTCAACAGAGATTGATCACTTTGCTCCAAACACATTTGAGTTACAGGACATCACATGAAACTTAAATGCAGGTGGTTAACAGCACAAATCTATTATAGATTAGGCCAAAATGTGATCCTGGAGTGATGTTACATGTACATGGTGCACTACGTGCTTTTGCCCTCCAAGATACATATTGGCCTCCGGCCTTATGGAAGGATTTTGCTGTTTACAATAAACCAATGGTGGGAGACACCGAAACAGCCTGAGGACACACTGCAGCTACGCTAGCAACAGCAGCTTTTATGGCCTTTACAGATGCTAACGGCTCTGCCTTAAGGGAAAGACTTAGCAGTTGACAACTGTTGAATAAAGAGGGCTCTGAGTTATTGCTAACACTAACCTTCAACCTTCAGCTGCATGTTGTTTGACATGTAATCTTTGAAAAACGCACACTTAACATTTCAGGGTTTCCATGCAGGGCAGCTAGCGATGTTAGCTTCATCAGTCTGGTGTTGCTTTAATAGAATTGAGCGAAGTCTTGAAGATCTGTAGGAGGTAAGTTTAAGATCCTTATACCTTGAGTTTGTGTTTGTGTATATGTAAATTTATGTGACTGTGTGAGAGACAGTGTGTGAACATAACAGTAGATGTACAGTGAACAATTAAGAGGCTTCTTTATAAGAGAAACTGAAAGTAACAACATTGCTGAAAATAATTATGTGCAGCACAACAATGAAGTGTATACCAACAAATAGAAGCATTCTGTGTATTTCATACTGCTATTGGCTTCTTAATAGTCTGTGTTAGCCTCCACTGAGCAGCGGGAAGGACACAGTAGCACATATAATGGCAAAAACAAAGCCTTGACCTGAGCAACCCCAGCTGGAGTAACTCCACAATATTCTGCATACATGGAGAGAAATATCAAATTGCAACTGACCTCAGCGCCGCTGCTCAAAATCCCAGCGCCGCCATAAGAAGCTTTACTACAGACTAGAGGCGGGTGAATAGGGATAATTTAATGAAACATTAGACGAGAGCACTCCACAGTCCTTTAACAAATTGCTTTTCTGACTGCCAAGCTTGGCTCGATTTTGGTTGCCTGAAGGAATGGCTGAGTAAAAACATTAGAAAAGAAAAGGAAAAGCAGCAGTCATGCACCTGCAGTGTTCAGGGGTCGGATACTGTATAATAGCGCCTGGCCAACAATTGAAATATAGAAGACAGGGCTGTGCTACGATGTTTAAGCCTTCCCTGGAAAGTCTACTTGTAGATTTATGAGAACTTTCCACAGAAAAGATTAAGTGCAATTGGAGGCTGTTGACTGCCGACCAAAGAGAGCAGAAGGCACTCTTCCTCTTATCCACAGCCACCTATGGGCATAAACAGGTGGCTGCTGGGTACTGGCACCCTTTACTGGCAATGATAGTGGAGTAAAGGCTGGCCTTATTAAGATGCTGGCAGGGCCCAGGAAAGCATTTTCGTGGCATCACAAAGTAGATTCACCCCTCATTACCTCTTTGTGCTACATAGTGTTCTTAAGCTTGGGATTTAAAGCTGGCCACAGAGTAAAGCCTTGAATTAGCTTAATGAGAAGAGCCATGCACATGACTTAAACCTCACGTGGATAGAAAGTCACAAGCAAGCGCTGCGAGCCAATATGGTTATTGTGTCTGTGCGCTGCATTGACAGACATGCGGGTGGGGGGTTTTGGTTTGTGTGTACGGCTAAAAGAGTGGAGGGACTTACATGCAAGAGGCTGAATCATATTTGTGTTTGCGTGTTCCTGTCTTCTGCTTTATGTGCATTTGTGCCTTAATGTGACTATAAATGGGACACAGGCATATGGATTCTTGATGTCTCGGTAATAAGGGCAGAGAAAAGCACACAAGCATAAAATATATATCTCTCAAATGTACATTGTTGTTGTTGGCTTTCACAGTTCTAGTTGGTCAAAGCAATGTGAATACACAGAGAGAAAATCAAAGCCAGTACATACATTTTGATTCATAATGTCTACTATAAACATCCATCACAGTGTAGACCTACTGCACCTGCCGTGTGACTTAAGGTTTACCTGTTAATAACAGTAAACTGCAACAATACAGGAGCAAACACATTTGGTTTTGCATCTAACTAAATTGGTGGCAAATCTGTTTAAATTAGCCCGTTTGCAAACTGTATGACTATCTGACCTTGTGTTTTATTTTCCCTTATAGACCTATAATGACAATGATGCTTTCCAGGATCTCAGAAATGGTACATCATTTTCATAACTGATGCCAGAGCTTGAATAATAATGCCTGACTTGTCATAAAGTGCACTTTTCCTCTTAAATGCATCACTCTATTGACATAGAGTGAATACCATAAGGTAAATGTACTGCATTTATATACCACTTTTATAGTCTTAGCAATCATTCAAAGGACTTTACAACAGAACCTAGTATTCACTTATTCACACACACACACACACACACATTCATGCGCTGGTGGCAAAGAGTAACTTGCAAGGTGCCAACTGCTAATCAGGAGAGATAACCATTCACACTCACACTCACACACGCATGGAGGAGCCATGAGGGACAATTTTGGGTTGTGGACACTGCAACATGAAATTTGGATGAGTCAAGGATCAAAAACTGACCTTAAAATTAAGTGAAAATGATTTAAATGATAAAAAAAAACACTTGGTAAACAGGAAGAGATATATGTAAAGGTGTTTTTTTGCTTAAACAATACATGCAATCATAATTAAGAGCAACAGAGTGAAATGGGGGATAAATTGGCAGCAGTTTTATTACAGCAGATAAACAGCATCAAGATGACATAAAGGTTCACATGGGTTTTTGAAATTTAATTTACAGTCTACAAGGTGTTCTTTTGTGTTGAATAGATACAAGATTTAACCAAACATACTTAGAGTAGTGCTGCAGAATTATCAAACAAAATCTGAATCAAGAATATATGGATCAGTATTGAGATTGCAGTTATTTAACATGAATACTCATTGACTTCGGAAACAACATACATTAACTGAACTTAAAAACAAAAATAAAACAAAAAAAAATGTTAGCAGGGGATTCTTTTGAAATGTAACAGTAATCAACTAAAAAACAAGCTGATTGCTGAAATGGGAGGCTTTTATCCCTTTTGGCTGCTCCGAGCACACTTGTACTGTGGCAGCATGGACAGATGCGCACCGAAATTCAAACAGTGGCTGGCTTCATTGGGTTTTTGCATGTAACGGCTTATTATGACACAGGTAAAATAAGAACAAATCAAGTGTGGCACAATGATCCTAGATCTTGATCTGTTGTTTTCACAGTGATCGAAGGTCAAAATCATAAAAGAAAAAATGATTAATCATGTTAAAGTGGCGCAATCCTTAACAGTATCGTGTAGAAAATACTGTTAAGATTGAAAGTATAGTAGATGTGTTGCAGTCATTTTTCAGCAGTATGGTTGATAAATTAAACAGTGAAAAAAATGAATGAGGTATACCTGTTTTGTTGGAGCAGTTTCAATCCATTGTCAGGTGCAGACTGCTAGTGATTAGCAGTAGCAACAACAGTAGAAATCCAGCAGAAGTGTTTGTATTTGTGTGTCTGTGTGGTCAGGTATCTGCCGTAGTGTCTGTTCTTGAATGTGCTGTGCAACGAAGCAATGAATGCAATGAATTCCTTGACCCCAGTTCTTGATCAAACAGAAAAACCTGTTTTCATTCCTTCCCTCCTCATTATTCTCCTGCTGTTTTCTCGGTGCACTGTCTGCCTGTGAACCGGGACACTGGGACAGAGAGGTTAGAGCTACCTGCGGCGTGACAGTTTATTGCAAGTCGTGAGCAGCTTCAAGAGCACACAAGACCATATTTGTTTTGTCACCCCATGTTTTTCAGTCTGCCAACATACATGTCATTTTGTGGCATGAGTTGAGTGACATTTGAGTGATCAGTTTAGTCAAAAGACACGGGTTGAACTGTGTTTAATCATCACAAGAGATTTTTACTTTACTTATAATTAATTCAGAAATATGAACACATGGTTCTTGACTGTGGGACAAGTTTGAGCCATGACCACAGAGGGCATGCGTACAGTAAAGGGTTGCAGTGGCTTTTCAAATACTATTTAATACAACTCCTGACTTAATACCCAGCATGCTTCACATTAGCTCCACAGACAAAGACATGGCTGTTGGCTCATAAATCAAAAGTAAATCCAGTTCACTATAGCCTTTAGCTTTGCACTTGTGACATGACCTGCCAAAACCTCGCAGTTTTTGGGAAAAAAAAGCCTCCATTAACCCATTTGGAGTAGCTTGGAGCCCTGTGATTTGTCAGTACACTCACATGCACTCTCCACAGATCTGCTGTGTGCATGATCTAAATGAGTCCACACACTTTTTGTAAGGTAACGCTGACAGGCAGAACATGGAAATCACATTAAACCCTGCATGTGTCTTTATCAATGTGCATGGCTGACTGTGTAGACAACTACTAAAGCCTCTATGGCAGCGGTGTGCAAAAACGTACCTTTGCTCAAGACATGTCCAGTAAATCCATTAAAAAGTATATATACGTCAGCCAAAGAGTGTGTTTGGACAGCCGTGGACTCTGGGAAGTCTCTAGTGGAAGACATGTATGATTCATGTTGAATAATCTGCAGGACCAGTAGACCTACTTTGGTGTCTCTTTCCATGTGATTCTTAAAATAAGAGAGTGACCCATTCACAATTTTTTAATCCCGTATCCAATCACAGGGTTGACATATCTGTGCCAGTGTTCTCTGTTGCTGTGGCTCACTGTGGCAGCCTAGTTTGCTTCATTAACAGATGTATTTTGACGTCAGAGGATGGTGGGAGAACGCAGACTGTGGCTAAGATAAGTTCCTTTACACCCGAGGACTGTTGCGTCAGTACATCACACTTTCACTGTGGCCTGTTAGATTTTATTGGATTCTGTTGCTAAAAACCTGCGGAGAATGAGACAATATGCTGTATGAAAATGTCTCCAAGATCCTGATTATACAAGGAACAAGTATTTCTTCACCTAATAACTTCTTCTGTATGATCATCAGTGTAATAATATACATAATTTAACTGAGTTCTAATTGCCAAATGTGGATAGCTGCTAAGGTGTTTTAGGCAGGACAAAAATGTGTCCTTTGTACTCAACAGCTGCTGGAAATAAGCCATTGTCATATAAGTGTACCAGCACATGCATCTTCTATAGTGTTTGCTCATTTGTCAAGCTATGAGAACTCACATGATAAAGGCCGTCATGCCAAGCGCTGGGCTCAAATGTTGTCATCTAAAACTTTGTGCACATTGCATATTGGTACATGTTCACACTGTTGCACTGGTTCTAATCAGAATACCAAAATCAAAATGAACTGTATATGTTTAGAACACAGATGCAGTGTCTACATGTATGCACATAAATCCTATGTAATTGCGAATAAAAGCACCATGCTTAATTTAGTGCACAGTATCCTTATTCAGGTTATTGTGATATGGTACAATGTGCGAGTAGTACTTTTTTGAGGCCTTAGGTGGAAGGAGATGACTTATAATGTTCCATTTACATGCATCTGCGGCACGACTATGCAGAACGTTTGAAGTTTGTAATTACGTAATAGGGCGTCTGAAAAAATGGACAAGCTCAACCATGGAGTCATCTTTTTCTGCCATCTTTGAACATAACATCCTGCTTCTTCAGCATGCTGTAAGAAGGGGCAGCCTGTCCTAGTGTTGCATACATGTCCCTACGGACCTCCTCAGGTGAGGTAGTGAACGGCTGCACGAAGTCTTTACATGAGACAAACACAATCCAACTAACCAAAACACATAATTAAAGATGAAAATCAGTGGACTTCATCCCATATGTATAAATATTTTTGCACATCAAACATTGTAGCTGACTTAAGGAAAACTGGACCTCAGTACCATAGCTACAACATTTACATTTTAAAGTTTGCTCGGAGGCAAAATCCACCAGTGAATTAAAATGTATTTGACAGCGAAGTTTTTACCTAAAGTTTACAGCTCACACAGAGGGGAGAAAGAAATTTTATGGTATCACCTTTGGGAGTAACTAGTAAGTAACAAGCGAGAGAGTTGGTGCAATCCTGCAGCTTTCTCAGCCAGCCTCTCTGCTAATGGAGTTGCAGAACTATCTCCTGCAAAGAGAGTAGAGAAGCTCAAATGAGGCAGTGGAATGGCAATAGACTGGAAAATATGAGAAAGAGAGGGGGATTGACTCAAGCTGATGTGTTTATTTGCCGCTGCGGGTTCCCAGCAGAAATTGTGGTGGGCGAATGCATTTTAAGTCCTCAGTGCATTCAGGAAGAAGACACAGTCTGTCTCCTACCATGAAAATCTTCAGAGATCAAACACACCCTCAGATGCCGTGACTTTTGGTCTCGCCTGCGTTTCAGAAGTTCATAAAGGGTTTAAAAGGAACATTTGGAGTCAAAATCCTACACAGTCACAATGTGGTTAAATGCTTTTGTCAGAATTTAAGGCAATCATGTTGAATTTGATACCTGACATACAAAAAAAAATGACACATTCTAAGCCATGAGCACAAAGCTAGACTCATCACTTTGTAGTTCAGATCATATTTTGACAGACAGACAGTTTGCATTTACAAAGTGTTGTTGTGAGTAAATGGGCTGGGCTGAGAGATGATTGGAAAAATGTTGAAAAACAGTTTTATCAACTAAGGGCAGGGAAGGGAAAGCACAAAGGTAAGTTACTGAACAGGTGTTCACACACAAGCTTTGGATTGTCAGAACAATTGAAGCCACATTACTTTTTCACACACTCCAACAAAAGTAGAGTGCACAGAATAACCATGCATGACAGCTTGATGTCCTGGTCTTTTGTGAATCATACAACACAATCAAGTCTTTACCCAGCGGGGAAACAATCACATCATCTTGTAGCAAAATGTTACATTGTCTTGTCACTGTGCTATTCAAAGAAAAGAGTGACACTTGACGACATTCTTTGCTGACACCACTCAAATTCAAGACTGTTTGCAACAAAGGAGCTAACACTGATTCAGCCCTTTTGCAAAAAGCTACAAAACATGGCTAATGCAAAACATTTTGAAAAGCTATATCAACTCAAAGGCTTGTCAATTTAATTTCAAATGTGATTTACAGATAATTGCTGCCCAGATGTTACTCATTAATGCAATGACATATGTAACATTTCTTTCTGACCTTTCATCTTGTGCTAGCTGACAAAACTGTAGTTAACCAGGAGGTACATGAGCTAAAGTATTGGTTTTTTTATTAGCATTGGTTATCTGGAGAGAAATATTGTCAGTCTGAAAGAAAGGGCCAACTTTAAAATGTTGTAGCTGATAATAAGAGTTTTAAGTTGATAAATCAATCAAAGGATAAGTTTAAGGTTGAATAAGCTTAGTATTCAAAGTTTAAGGCAGAGAGTAATCATATGGGGAACTTTTAGGTTTGAAAGTCAAATTAATGCAATGATCCTGGGCTATCAATATCACAGCAGGTCATGAGCTAATCACAAAATATGATCAATAGGCTAGAATGAGGTAATGTAGCAATAGGCTACATTAGAATGAGGTGTCCATAAGTTGTGACAGTCAGGACATCTTGCACATGAACAGTTCGTGTTCCTGTGCACATTTCTATTGATCAGATGTGGAGACTATTTCACAAACACAAGATGCAGTCTTTCCCTAATTTTAACCAAAGTGTTTCTGCTGCTTAAATATAACCGCATACGGGAGTGTGCGTCTGAAATTTCTGTTACTGTGATTAATCACATAATTTATGATACATACACAAAAGTTTCACACTTATGTTTGGACTATTTTTTTTATTGGGGGGAAGGGGTTGTTTAAAATGGAAGACAAAACAAACAAAATGATGGAGATGCCGACTCTCAGGGCACAAACAGATAAATGGTTCAAAAATTTCTTGGCATCAACAAACTGAAGCAGTTTCTTTCAGCCAGAGCCAGGAGTTGCTCTGGCTCGCTGCATGTCTGTTCTGCTGGACGATGATACATTATTGCAACTATAGAAGGGAACTTGAAGAAATGACTTCAAAGAAGCAACTGAGATAGCAGCTGCCCAATCAGATCTCACTTTAGCAGGATAATAGCATTCAGGTCCCCGGAGGCAGAAACGAGGATGTGTCATAAATTATGAATTTCCATGAGAACAGATATGGATGGCAGTGTCATGCAATAATTGGCACAGCACTTAGCTGCGAGTGAAGCTGCCTGGTGGCGGGCTGACGTACTCCGCAGGCACCTGCCCCGAAAACATGTTGAAGTGATTTGCAAAGTCAGCGTGACTCAAAGAGGTGCCCCTAATTACCATGTTGACCGGAGGCTATATGATGCTGCAACCTCATCTGAGGACCTGTGGGGCAGCATGGAAGGGGGGGCACAGTGGGCAAAAGAGGAACCTTCTGAGATGATTGAAGGTGCATAGAAAATTATGCTAATGTAAAAATTCAACATTTTTTTTTTTTTTTTTAAGTAACTTAAACACTGTTGGTGCAGTGCTAAAATGGTCTTATACCCTTTTAATATACACACACCACAGCTTCTTCTACTCCTACTAAATAATAGGAATAATAATAATAAGAAAAAGAATAGCGTGAGAAATAATTTGATACATAGTGATGCTAAGCATTGACACATAAGGTGAATCAAAATTTTAAATAATGCTTTTGACAGCTAAGCAGTTTCATTTCAGAATAAAATGATCGACAGGTAAAATACTGTCTTTGGAAAGCGCTGTCTGGAAAACAATATCATTAAATTACTTCTAATTTTTTTTCCCCCCTTTATTGTTTTGTTTTCAAAAACACATTTTAAAAACACAATCTGCCACATTTCATGGCAGATTGAATGGAAGTAATGTAAATGCTGATTGTGTGGTAGTATCACATCTTGAGAAAACGTCCACTCCAGTGAACCAGTGAACGCTCAAAAGTGCATTAATGGACCTGGTGAAGCATTTAGCTTAGCTTAGCTTAGCATAAATACTGCAGTTGAGAGAACCGTAAAAGTCAAAGATACACTGACAA
>JAUZTA010000009.1:13798636-13819247 GCA_034780835.1 Ctenochaetus striatus
ATATTTACAGTTATTTTGGTGAGAGTAACTTAAAAGTAATGCAATAGTAGTGTAATGCCTTACATTTCAAATACAGTGATATTATAATGTAACGAATTACTTTGAAATGACAGTAGTAAGTAATAAATAATGCATTACGTTTTTGAAGTAACTTGCCCAACACTGGTCACAACTGACACAAAATGAAACAACCAAAAGAAAAGGATAGTAAGGTTAAAAACGGAGGCTAGGTAATTAGCTTAGAGGAATACTTCATACCTGTGAAGTGTGTTAAATGAGGTGTTTTTCATGTTTTTCTGATGTCACCATCAAAACGTGACAACTTCCTTCATCATCTGTGATTTATCCTGACAGGAAGCAGAGGCTCGTGACTGGCTGTCAAACTGAAGCGCTTGAAGACTGAGATCTGTTTACAAGCACTGGCAGTTTTTACTTACAAGTTAGCTTTGCTAAGACAAACCAGCAAACAGCAGATCTTTCCATTACTCATCATACACTAAATCCATTAATGTGACAGGACTTAACTGTAATTATACCCTTTTTTTATAAATGGACAACAAATGGCCTTTGAGTTAATAAGCTTTCGATGCTTAAAAAATGACTTGGCGTTCATTAAAATCCGTCTTGATGACAAATTAATTAGCTCTCTGTGTGAAAGGCCATTCAAACAGTCTAAATGGTTTCAGCTGTTTGCAAGCAAGTGATGCTTTTAAGCTTCCAGCGTCAGACACGATCCATCAAATTACTCTTTATACTTCAGAGATGTTTTCCAAATCTCAAATATAAGCTGTAAAATACGGCAGTCAAAACAAAATCAAAATAATGCGGTTGTTTGTGGATTGGAATCGTTCTATTTACTTGTGCAGTTTTCACCCAGCAGTTATTCATACAGAGGAAAAGAGAACAAAAGAGACTGTCTGGCAGAAGTGGAGATTATTAGAAAGAGGAGTCACCATGTACTCTGTAGGCCTATAGGCTGACCTTTACAAATGTCATCCTTTGCTGTCAAGAACTGGCCCTCTTCTACAGGAAAGCATTGTCATCACTGAAACACCACCTATGTATATGAAGCGTCTTTCTGCTGAGATCAGTGTAGTGAAAGATTTAGCAAGAGTGTCTTGAGTTGAAGTGGTTTAACTAAAAACAGGATTATTGAGGCTACATAAATGTTCCACTCATTTTTTTGAGGTGGAGTGAGTAGAAATGGTGTAAATCCATGGTCGCTTGATCTTTTGCATGCAAATAAATATTGCTTTGTGTAAACAGGGCAGATAATGCACAGCAGCTTTGCCTGCCTGTATGATGCAAGATAAAATGATGTCATATTAAGCTTGTTTTCTGAATTCTGTTTCGGGTGTAATCCAGCTAGCTTACCATTTACATCCTGCATACATAAGCGAGTACATTACAATCTGACAGGCTGCAGGCCAAGACTCTTTATGTAAGCCTCATCCCAATATTCTCCCAAAACAGATTTTACAACAACAAAGAGTTTTGGAATTTAAAGTGTGTTTCTACCCTCACATACATAATGCATCCCCCCTTGTGTACTTGTCATAAGCTAAAATATTCCATCTTGTGTTCGGCACTGTAGGGCTCAACTTACACAGTCAATATGCGGCTTCATCATATATCTTGCATGCAAATGAGACTATAAATACACAGATTCATCTCTCAGATGCATCACCCTGTCGGGGATTTAGGCAGTGTGCTGTGACACACTATAGGCCTCTCGCTGTCTCGAGCTCTTCACATGTCTCTATCTCATGCAATGAGAAGCGCAGATGGAGGCTTCAGCCACGTCTGTAAACTCAGAACTCCTGCCCTTACAAAGGATGTAAAAACGGAAGAGGGGAAGCCAAGAAATAATTAATAGATGTCTTCATGCTGGCAAGCTAAAAAATTGCAATACCTTTATTTAATGTCTTTTTAGGCACATATTTCACCAAAAAGAAAAAAAAAAGCCTAATGAACATAGAGATTGTACCTAAAAGGAACATGTTACACATACTTTAGAAAATGTAACAGGAAACTCAATAGGTACAAACAGAGATGCTTGTGTAGGATTTTTGCCCTTTTAAGTGTTTTTTTATCTTTAACTTTATTTAAGTTAGTTGTTGAAATGAGATTCTGTTATGCTATTTATGTGTTGTGCCTAGGCAACTTTTAATATTTATACTCATCAATATGAGAAACGTGACATTTAGATATGACAACAAAATATTTTAAGCACAACTAATAACATGATTGTCATCAGAGTTTTAGCTTACATGGCAAATGCAGATATGACTGTTTTCTAAAGTTAGCTACCTAGCTAGTTTTTTTCCCCTCCATAATGAGTTAGTTTACCACACTTATAATGTGGGATAACAAACTGAATCACCATACATCAGTTTCATAAATATTTATATTTCTGAGCTATACATATAGTAACAGTTGGGGGGGGGAATTCACAAATAAAACTAGTATTTAAAATTGCTTAGGCTAACTGTGGCTACCTTAGCTAGGTTTCACATGATGGAGACCTATGTCTTCCACTTTATTGTAGGCAATATTAACAGGATGGTAAAACCATGGAAACATCTTGTTATTCTGTTTAACTTTTGTAAGGACTGTTTTTATTACAAGTAAATGCAGAATCAAGCAGTTTAACTCTTTTTTAATATATCAGTTGTCCTTTTCAAATATCAAATATTTGTGACCCATTGGCATCTAACACCCCCTCCTTCACACACACACACACACACACACACACACAAACGCACATCGTTTTACAGCACACTCCTCCTTGCAGTGAGACTGGTTGCAACTGTTAGCAAATGATAATGATTTAATTGACTGCTGGCTTTAGCCTGACTAATATTAATTGCCTACAAACATATTTTGTTCAAGCCTAAATTAATGCAATGTACACTGAAGCGATCGAGCTCCTCCATGCTGCAGAGTCAAAGATGCAGAGCCAACAGGTCAGGTTCACGTCCCCTACAGAGCCTACAGTGTTGTGAAAACACATGGGTTCAATACAGAAAGCAGGAGGAGCATGTTAAATGGTTTCCTAAGATCTCAAACCTGCTACAGAACATAGATATGCAGTATACAGCATCAAGCAATTAGACATTTAAAAGTATGCATGTACATCTGCAGGAAGTAATAAAATTGATGCATCTAATTTCAAAATGTGTGGCAATGTTGGACACTAGCACTGGGAATAGAGCAGTTTAATTTGATGAGACAAAGTAACAGCTTGTGCACTGGTGTGTGAGCGAATGATTAAAGTCGAGAGAGGGAGACAAGTAGACTGAGCTCTGTGTAACAGCGTCTGAAAACTTTTCTAAAGAAATGAATTTTGGTTTCTTGCAAGCTCACCCACTGTCATAAAACAAGTACTTCCCAAGTTTGCACCACTGGGTTTAGCAGTGTTGAACTTAATAATAGGATGTTTCAAGTCAAGTTGTGGGCCAAACATAAGGAATGAGAAAAAATTCCCCCAAAATTCCACTGAGGTAAAATTTTGAAAAAATCTAAGTAATCCCTTTCTCATTACAGACAAACATACAAGAGATGTCATGATGTATAAAAATTCTTTAAAAAAATCACAGAATATATGATTATGGAGCAAATATTACAAAGGCTAATTTTGAAGGTTTTTTCTAAGAGAACAATTTGGCAGTTTCAGGTGTTGCAGAATAAGTAGGATCTGAGTTGCACCATCTCCTCTTCACCACAGAGACCTGAAAAGAGACCAGGCAACACAAACACAGAAGAAGCAACACTGTGCAAAGAGGTGAGAGAGAATAAACAAACAAACACACAGACACAGAGAGAGAAAGCCATGCAAAGATGCAAACCAAGGAGATGAAGAGAATGTGAGAAAATAAATCCCCTGGGCAAAGAAAATACAAATCAATTAGTGTTTGCAGTAGCAACTGCCAGGAGAGAGGTCACAGAATGGCTGATGGTCCAGCACAAAAAAGCCTGATGCAAGAGAGGTGAAGTAGGAGAGACCAGGGAGAGCATGCACCAGTTGGCAACTTTTAGGGTGCCAAACGCCAGAGGGTTTGAAAAGTGCAGTCAATAACTCAAAGTTTTCAGTCTATTGAATCTGGTCGGCAGGATAAACATAGACTATCGGTGCCAATAATGATAGATTCATTGAGACTAAGCTTACCATTGCCAGCTATACATTTTCAGTCTTGGCTGACTTCTTTTTAACTTTATTAACGCAGTTTGGTTAAATGTAATCAACAAAAATACACAGGCAAGCTTAGGCATCAAAATTGCTTTGTTAGGTTCAGAAAATAAATACTCTCTGTGCCAATAGCATTGTTGGCTATGGTCACTTGTTGGCTATGATCACCTGTGTGTTACTAACACTGTGATCCAGAATTTTACAATAAATAAACATGCCTCTAGATCTCTACTTTGAGTCTCATCTGCTTTTTCAAGCACATTGAACTATTATAGGCATAGCAGTGGAAATTAGTTCCAAATCTGTGTGTACAATGACAAAAAAGTGTGATATATAAAGACTTGCCAAGGAGACCAAGAACAGAGCCATGATGTACTCCATGATGTACTCATTATAGTATATTTCAATTTCGACAACATTGATGTACTCCATGATGTACTCATTATAGTATATTTCAATTTCAACAACATTGATGTAATATTAGAATAAGAAACATGCTGTTCTCTGTCAAAAATTTTATTGACCTTTTTCAATGAAGTTTAAATGGAATGACAGGCTCTAAAGGTAGATTAAAAGGGTTTAATAGATTACTGTGGTAGTGTGTTCACCCAAAAATCAAAACAAATACTTGCCTTGTACCACCTCTGCTAGTTTGACTGGCAGGATCATTTGTGTTTTTCACTCACCTCAAATAACCACAATACATGTATGTTACCAAGCAACACCATGTTAGCAAGCAACACCAGACCCCACAAACTTTGTCTGAAAGTGTGTGTGTGTGCTAGTGTCCAGTTCAATCTCACACTCTATGCACTGACAAGACTCTGATTCAGTTTCCCTCCTTCTCTTTTGCCCCTCTTCTCTTGTGCACTCTGAGGTAAAGTACATGTCCTCACATTCAGAGAGACTAATTACAAACACTTGACAGTAAGGCTGCATCTCTGCTACAGAAGGGTTAAGAAGGCAGGATGAAGATGAAAGTCCACTTATTAATCCCACAAGTTAAAAAAAAAAACAACTCTGAGCTCTCCTCCCACCAGTGAACATCTCACACTCCAAGTGTGTATTTCCTCCAGAGGGTCCGGCTCTGCCCACAACTCCTGCCTCCAGAGCTGGTAAGCGCTTAGTTGCAAGGTCAAGTTAAGCTTCTTGCTCCTTCCTCTGGAGTTTGTACGTTCTCAGCAGCTGTGTGCAGCAGCAGCACTGTCCCTTCACTCTGCTGGATTCTCTCCAATAAAACACTCACCAAAGCCCTGCAATATGAGCAATATATTTGCTTAAGTTAAAGCTTGCTAACGATGCAAAATTTTACATAAGAACACTCTGTCTCTCGTGAGCACACCTTAAGTTATATAAGATGAAAGCTGCTGAGAAACAACACTTTTTTTTATACTTGGAAGAGTCAGAGCTTGGTTCATAGTTATTTAGAAATTCTAGATCAAGGTGTGATTTCTTTAGTTGTGGTTTAATCACAGAAGTCGTATAACTAGTCGGGACAGTGACAGTTGTAAGTGATTATGTAACAATATTTAGCACAGGTCCCACAGATGGCCAAAGCCCTTTAAAGGGGACTATTTAAGAGAGCTTTCATAATTTGTAGGGACTAAGATCCTGTAAAACTGAAGATGAGATGCAATTAAGGGTCTCGTCTCATCTCATCTCATCTCATCTCATCTCATCTCATCTCATCTCATCTCATCTATTTTACTGCACAAAATTCATGAGCCTTGAAGGATGAGCAGCCAGAAAACATCTGCCCCTGTAAACCAGGGTGTAGGCTTCTTTGACTGACTATTTGTGATATTTAAAGGAACATTAGCTAAAATAAGCTCCTTTAACTTATAGACATCTTTCTAGCAAAGACACCCTTTCTTCAACAGCCAAAACAGTCATCACAAACCATCTTAACCCTGTTAGTAAGGTTGTGTTTGCCTATGGATAGGTTTAGTAGGCTAGGCCAAGACAAAGCGAAGACAGAGATCTATTCAAATAATAAAAATTCACAGCCTAGAATGATCTGATTCCAGAGACAATAAGAGAAGACCTAAAAAACAGAAGAGGAGTGGAGAGCTCCATGGAGAAATCTAGGGTAAGAAAGTGTAAACAGCTGTTTTTGATTTTAGGCAATGTGGCAATGAGTGTCACAAACAGCAGTGTCACAGGAAGTCCTGCACAATTTAAGTTGGGGGTCCTCCCTACAGTTCAAACCTTTCCCTTAACACTTTAACATGGTGCTAAACAATCACTCAATGTGGTCTCACAGTGGCCTGCTGAGGCCTAAGAAAACACTAAGTTTGCATAAGGCCAGTCGTGTGATGTCTGTACAGACCATAATGTTTGTGTGAAGCCGACTTTTACATCCAGCCTTACAGTGTAAGGTGACTTAAGGGAATGCTGTTTTTTTAAGACATCACTCATTAGCATTCAAAGGAAGAGCCTCAGTCCAACCGCCCAGCGCTCGGATCAAAACATTTCCAGCAGAAGGGCAGGATGTGCATAGACTTATCTCTGACCTCCTGTCCTTGAGACGCCTCATTTGCAGCTTGGTCGTCATGTGCAAATCCCCCCAGATAGATGCCATGGTATACTTTAGTACTCAGCAACCTTCTATGTTATTATGACAGATGTGTTTGCAGAGAGATATTGGATGTGATTTGGAGAGACAGTACACCAGCCCTTTGATGATCTAGATCCTTGCTGTAATAATAGTAAGACAGAGTATTGTACACTGTGCAGAGACTTGTGAAAGACAAGACAATGTCATGAAAACTCTCAGGATTTATGATTTCCTACTCCTTTAAATGCTGCCTTGTGCAAGTGCACCGCTGACTAATTAGGGCCTTGTGACGCATTCTGCAAACTTCTCTCCGTTGAATTAAAGTTGGAGAGGCACTCCAATGATTTTATGTGTCAGTCAATTTAGCAGTTATTGTTAGTACAACTCAGCCTGGGAAACAGTTGTATAATGTTTTGTGTGTTTCAGAAGGAGCTTTGTCAAGTGTGAGGAAATTATTCCATTTTCATCACCTGGGTTTTTTGGCTTGTCGAGAATTTTTCAACAGAATGCCCAGATAGCAAAATATAACCAGGCCAGAGATGGGCCAGATGTACTGAAAATTTCGGTCTGATTTCATAAAACGGATCTGCCCCAGTGTCTTTTTGAACAATGGGCCAGATCTGGTATGGATTCACTTGCCGGATCTGCTTCTCTAGCAAAAACTCTGGACCAAATCTGGCCCAAAACTTGGCCAGAACTTGCCGATCTGGCAAGCGAATCCATATCGGATCTGGCCCATTGTTCAAAAAGACTCTGGGGCAGATCCGTTTTACGAAATCGGACTGAATTTTTCAGTACATCTGGCCCATGTCCAGCCCAGTTATATTTTGCTATCTAGGAAATGTGGTGGTGTGGATGTGTTTGCCAGACAGAAAGTGTCAATTCAAAGACACTTTGAGAAGTTTAGAGTTTTTTGGCACTTGACCAATATCAAAAATATAGGGGGTTTAAAATATAGAATATCTTGGCTTCTTCTGTACTTATTTTAACCATGTTTTGCCATGTTATGCTCAAAAAATGACAGTGCAGGCAAATCATAAAAATATGTCTTCACTTTCAATTATAACGGCCTTAGTATTTACAGAATTGAACTGACTAAAGCAAAACATAGAGAAAAGCTATATTATTTACACAATATTACATGCGTATTCTGAACAGTCTATTAATACTTTATTTTTAAGTATAACAGTTACTGTGCTGGTGCGTTCCACCACTAGTTCAAATTTTAATGGAGGGTCCCATGTTATCCATTTCTTTTTCATTTTTTTCCTAAATTTTGTTTTTCCATTTAAATTTCTGTGAATTCCCTGTTTTACAATTTATACACTTTCTTAATCACAGAAAGATACACAAAAATCTCTCTGGGGAACAGACTCTGTTTACACAGTTACACTATTTCTAACTGCCATTAAGCCTAGTTTTTCAGTTTTATTGCATTTATGTATAGCCGACATGTACACTTGACAACACTATTTGGAATAAGATACTACATAGATATAATGACCTTAATATAGGCAAGTATTTTAGTTGCAAATCAGACAGACTGGTGGCGTGTAGAATATGGAATGTATTACTCTTAGCAGAGCAGAATTGCACTTGAGTGCCTGGCAGACTCAGTGTCACAATTTCATTTATATAAATGTGTTTGTGTGCTTGTGTGTGTCAGTGTGTGTGTGTGATGGATAAATCTGAAGGCTGTACAACAATTTCAAAGCCTACAATTTAATGAAATGAATCAAATCAGTAATTGTTTGTGCCTTTGTGCAGAAGTGCATAGGCTAGTAGGAATTGTTTTTGTACACAGACAGAGATACAGGCGTGTGTTATGTCTGGTGCTCTGAGGAGTAAGATGATAAGGTCAGCTCCTCAAAAGAACATTACCTCCCTTGAAAGCAATAAGAGTTTACATTTGGACCAGAGTGCCACTTATCAATCATGGCTCCCTTGTTTATTTCAAAAGCATGTTGCACTCAGTAACTAATATGCAAGAAGATCGAATTAAATCTAATTCGAAAGGACACAGGAGTCTTCTCTCTCCTCGTAGATTTTCAGTTGTGGCTTATCTTTGGGATCAGATGCATTTCTCTGTGGCTGAGATCAGATGACTAACAAGGCTTAACTTCATCATCTCAAGCAATAGTGTGTGCATGTGTATGTGATATGCATAGCCTCATATGGAAACGTAATGCATGTATTTCAGACATCTGTGTTTGGTTTACTGCATGCTTTTTATTTGCACGTGAAGGTGTGTGATCACAGCTGCAACACTCTCCATTTAAAGGATTTTTCAACCTCCTCCATTGATTATCCATGAGTATATAAACAACAGGATGCATTCTTGATGGATTACTTTGATGCATCTGGTTCAGAATAAAGAGTTTTGAGACCACAGCTTAATTAACTTTCTTTTCGGAACTTGTTAGCTCACATCTTGTTTCAAACATGAGCATGCACATTACATTAAGAAGCTGACTGCCAAAGCAGAGGTACTACGGTTTTGAAGCTGAATTAAAAACATACTGCCTGAACTTGCATGTCAAAAGGATAACGCAGACAGTTCTTGATTTACATATTCATCTCCATCAATGCCTTGTCTTCATGTTTAACCTCAGGTTGTAAATCTGTATGAAAAACAACCTGAGTGCCACCACAAGAGGCTTAAAAATGTTAAAGAAACAGCGTTCATACACGGTTAGAGAAATCCTTTCCCCTGTATGCCATATTTCACTCTGTTACATCAACCATGATCTAGAGTGACAGCCGCTGATGACCTATGCTACAAGCAACAGGAGCGCCTCAATTATGCAGCGTGAAAGTGTCTGATTTCTGGCTGAACTTTTACAGCGTCATGTCTGTTTGCACTCAAACAATGTTGAGCTCACCACAAGGCAGTGTGGGCACTTAATCGGCTGTAGGTGGGTACAGGGAGAGATGGGAAGGCTGCTGCAGGGTCTAGAATCTCATTAAGCATATTGTGCTGCCAGAATCAAAGCAGAGGTGTATTTGGCAACAGCTAAGCGCTACAACCAAGGAAGTCAAGAAATTTGTGTGGCTTAGTAACACTCCACATTGCAGATAGAGCTTGTCAATGGGATTTGGGGAGAATATTCTGCAGCTTGTCTTGGTGAAAGAGGCGAAAATCACATGATGTAAAAAGTGAAATTGTTTGCCGAGAAGAGATGATTGCCTTTATAACCTATTCAGTATATTCTAATTTAGAGCTTATATCCCCACAAAAAAAGCTTCAAGCAGTCCTATTTGGCATCATTTTTACCCATAATTCTTTTCTGTCTAACCCTTAGGGTATCTGAGCTTTGTTCCAGGCTAGAAATCACTGCCAACATCTAAGATTCTTTTTTTTTCAGTGATTCAAAGGTTCTTGTTGTTTCCACTAAGGGCTGTGTCCTCAGGTGGAGAAACATCACAGCCAAAATATATATATATATAAAAACATGAAAACTGAGTCAAAGGATAAAAATTTTTATGTATCAGTAAATAAAGGTGATCATGATGCCAAGAAGTGAAGCTGACACAAATAGAAACCCAGCTGGAGAGTTCCTGCTGGTATTAAGCTATTTAGATTGTTTTGGTTTTATTTAACCAGTAAAATTAAGAATTTTTAAACAATAGCTCCTTTATTTTACATAAAGATAGAAGCTTGCTTATTATTTTTTGCCACAACTTTGCACATTAACTGACTTGCTTATTAAGCTAACATAGGCTCCATGAGTTTATGCTACCTGTAGCTAACTTTTAAAAGATTTCTAGCTGACTTATTTTAAATTAGTCTTTTAGGACAAGGACGAACTTTATTATGGAATAAGAAATATATCAGCATCTGAAAAGGAGCTGAACAAAGCCACTGACATAATTCTGAACTCTACAAGTAAACATGACCGACATATAAAAAAATACAACATAGTGCAAGTAACATTTGGTTACTTCTTTACATTTACTTAAGGTTGTAAACAAATCAGCTGTACATTAACAATGCTGCTTCTGGTCAGATTTCCCTGCATCCCCAGCAACAGACACTAGAATGAGCATGTCTTCCATAAAAACAGTGTCTCCACTTGTCTTGCAAACAAATTAATTTTTGTTTATTTAAGAAGGCTCTTTCAATTATTAAGTTTTACACCCTTATTTTAATATTGTTTCTTGTATGGATTTCAAACCCCTTAAAAAATACAGATTTAACAGTTTTTGCTTCCTTTTTTTTCCTTATTTGGATTAATGGACCTATTACATAAACTGCGTTTCTATTGAGGTAAAGGCAGGCTTTTACAGTAAAAGTTTAAAGGATGCTTTTCTTTATGTTAGACCCATCTGACCAAGGCCTTATTATCCAGCATCACACTGATACCACTTAAGTTGTTGGTTCTTGTACATTGCCCTAAGACTGCACCATCTTCTATTTTAGTCAGTTGGATTATGCGTCATGTAGTGTTTTAATCCAACCATCAGATGTGAGAAAGTCAGATGTCTGGCATTTAAGCAGACCTTAAGAAAAGTCTGGTTTTAGCGAAAAGATGCACTGCTCTTTAAAGAGGGCACTAATTGCATTGAGACTTCAAAATTGCTTTTGTTCATTCAGCTCGACTGGCACAGCCTAGAGACAGAACACACAGTTTATACCAAAATAAACATTATGAATCCTTGTCGTGTCTACCTTCTTCCCTCTCTCCCTCTCCTTCTCTTTTTGCTTTCATCTGTGCTCTGACATGGTCACAGAATTTTAATGAGGAGATGTATCAATGCTGTATTATTAAACAAGCTGTTTCCTCCCTTTATAAGATTAAGAAACATAGAAACAAACTGTCAGAGGAGTCCAATAAACCTTGTCTGAAAACATCAGAGATCTGAATGTGTTTACAAATGACCCTGACGCCCTAATCTTTATTTGCCCCCTTGAACAGATATAGTGTTCTCTTAATGCTACAGACTGGTATCAAGGACTGAGACAGGCATAATTAACAAACTGAGAACCAAAATACTGTTATTTTGCTCCCTGCCACAGTTTGATGTTTTAATTTCAGTGTGTTCATGACCAATCATATGCTTTTGGTGCCAGATGCCTGGCATGACGGGCCAAATCAAAAGAGGTAGCAACATTTTCAACACTCTAAGTCATCCATCACAGACACACCAATTTTCCTCTCCTTATTTTTGTTTAGTTTTGTTCACACAGCTGTGTAGCTTTCAGGTTATTCTGACATGAACCATCATCACACACAACTTTCTTTCACTAATTGTTCTGTTGTGTTTTCTCCTTCTGTAGGACACATGAGAGATCCAACAGAGACAAATGTGACAACTGTGAGAGGAAGCATTGTGTGATTCAGACCAACCCTGCTGACATGACTCAATATGTGTTTGGATACCTGACCTGATCAAACGGCAGATCCTGTTACTGTGAGTACCAAAACACAATGCACACATTTTTACTTCTGCTGACATCGATCTCAGTGCATGGATACATGTCATGATCTGACAACAATACTGCATTTACAAAGATTTTATACATGATGAACTAAATGAGAAATAAAATCCTGCCTATGTCATGACTTTGTGGTTAGATAACTAAATAATTTATTATCTGCTGCCTACATCTGCTGGCTTACATAACTCAGAAAGAAAGACCATGCTTATATGAGTGTTGGCTACAGGTTCACAGGTTCAATGTAAAGACCACATAATGTTACAGGCTTATAAAGTGAACGCTTCAAAGGCTGTGAGAAATGAACAGTGTTCATTTCAATCTGTTTAACAGCCTTCCTGTATCTGTATGTGCATGTTTTAAAGTGAAATTCAGTTATTAACTTAAAGGAGAGCCCTTTTTAAACTAACAGATGCTACTGATACTGTATGCTAAAAGAAAGAGAAGTGATGATAATACAGTGGAATATGATTGAATTCCATAGATATTGCTTTACAGTGTTTAGATGACCAGATTACATGCAGCAAATGATGGAAGAGACTCGTGCCTGCCCTTTATAGACTTGAGACCTCCTTTAAACTCGAGCTTTAAAACCTGAGAGTTGACTTGAAACTAATTGTGGGCATGCCTCAATCTGATTCTTGACCTGCTGCTTGTGTTCATAGATTTTAAATTAACCAGGTTACTGCAGGGGTGCACGTCCAGTTTTGCATCAGTAACCTGGGACTTGCGTCTTTGTAAATATATACTGATTACTTTCTGTAGATGATTAGCTTTCATGGTGAGAGCTCAAACTTAAGCTCAGAATCAGTTAAATTATACAGACATAATTTAAACAATATATCAAAAACATCTCAGTCTGTAAAGTGGCATTGAAAGGTACAGCATATAAATAGTTTGGATCTATGGACGCTATAGGAAATAAGTCCAATTTTCTTAAACTGTGGGTAAATAATGTGATGTATCTGTGCAGATCTAGAAACCAAGATGGAGACAGAGAATCATGACACAAGGTAGAATTGAAAGACAAATTGTTTGAAAACCAGACAGTAATACACAGATAATTAATCCAAAACACACAAATTCAGGCAGGGAACAGGCAAACATCCAAAAACCAGAACACAAAGCTGAGTCAAAACCCCATAGAGACTTAAACAAGAAATAATGCTGGACAGTGATGAACACAGAGGACAAACAAAGACAGTTTGGCAGAGGAACAGGAAAACCAGGCAAGAGGAAATATGGGACTGGCTAATGGCAGGATGAGGACAGGTTTAATTTAATTGAGAGTAAGTGTGGGAAATCAAGAACAGGAACTAAAATGACAAGACATGTTAGTATTTCAAAATAAAACAGGTAACAAATCAGGCAATGATTAATGAGATTCTGCACAAAAGGATGCTGACAGCTATGAAAAGGTCTCCTACAGAACTCTAGTCTTCACAGTTGAGATATGCTATGCAGCGGCTGAAGAAAAGTTATATGAAAATATTTTTTAAAGATCTAACATGAAACAGTGTGTTGGGCTTGCAGTTTGACATTTAGATAAAAGAGCATTTAACTTAAAAAGATCACTTGTCTCTCAATGGATTACCCTACGTAGTCAGTCATGTAGAATTCAGTGATATAGTGAATTCTTAAGTTAGCATGTAGCACTGGAGTCTACTGTTTACTGAGGATGTTTGAAGAAATAGTGTCTTCCTATGTGGCAAAAGTCAAAAACTCAAAATGTCAAATCTTTTGACTTGAAGTAATTCTGTCATATATCTTTAGTCAGCATTTGTGCAGCTTGCACGGCAATGATTGGATGATATAAATCACTCCAACAGGACAAACACTCAGCAAAACCGGGAGCGTTCTGATTAACAAAGTTGGATTAAGGTCTTAAGCTATCTCCCCCAAACTCTTCTCTTCCTTTCTCAATCCATCTTCCGCCCTTTCTCTGAGAAAATTGGCGTCATTTACTGCTGTCACTGCAGAGCTCATTGTCAGCCATTATACCGGGGACAAAGCTGCCGTGACATTGAGTTAATCCGCGCTTGTTTCAATTTTGCTTCCAGGGAGAGAAAACAGATAAAGGGTTCAGGTAAGCGATGGCAAGAAGGCGCCATACTGCAGGCAAGAGGGACGAAAGTGATTTGGAAGGTTGAGAGAAAGATAAAACACAATCTGCCAGGCAAATTGGGCTGATTTCCTCAAAAATGCCAGGGACGTGCTGGGGGGGTGCTTGTGATGTGTACTTTTGTTTCTGGGATTGATAGAACACTTTTGTAAAGATTAAAACTGCTTTTCCAAAATGTCAGGCACACATACTGTAAAAACACTGCCACGGTTAGACAAAAAGGAACATTTTATGAAATCTAGGGCAGAGAAACTGGAGTAGGCAGAGTCTCTTCTTCATCAATACCTTTGCAATCATCCCCCTGACATATTAGGTAATGATAAAACACAGCAGAAAGACCTCAGTCGGAGGCTTCTGGAAGAAGAACTGTCAGTTTTCAAACCTATTTGATGGGCTTTTCTTCTATAAAGAAGCGAGATGACATCCTTAAAGCTTCCTACCTGAGACAAAGCTCTCAGGGAGTCTAATTATAGCAAGTCAAAGCCATATGCTGCATTGTGAACCTCAACTAAGCTTACTTAATTACATCCACAGAATATCAGAGAGTGATGAGAAGTTCATCAAGATATCATGTCTGTCAAGTAAAACCACATTTTTTTTTTTACTCTTTCTGCTTTCCAACAGGATTGTGTTCAGCATGAAGACTAAAAACTTTGATTATATTATCTTCATTTGCCATCTGCATTCATAAATGTGTTGAAGGAAGACCATTTTGAATGTCAAAGTCAATTTACTGGAGAAAAGCACTGCTACTCTGCCTGTGCAATCTGTTGTATAATGTCTCCTGTGGCTCTGGTAGAGTTTTGTCAAGTCTGACAAAGTTACTTAAGTGAAATCGCTTGAGTAATGAGGTGAGGCACAAAAACTACTGATTTAACAGAAAGCCTGAGTTACAAACTTGAGCTGTGGAATTGAAAAGACATTAGCATTAACCAGGAAGAGAGAGTCTAATGAAGAATGCTGTCGATTTTTAATGTGGATAAAAGAATGATCCCGGGGTTTTTGGAGGTTGTCCCACAAATTAGACTAAAATTCAAGACAATTTAGCCTGGGCTGCATCAATTTGGACTGCTTTCTTAATATCTTTCTACTGAAAATAAACTTTATGAATGAAATATCACTAGAATGCTGCTATAAGTCAGTTTACTCGAAAACTGTAGTCTGCTGAATGTCCAAAAATGTCTCATCATGCAAGAAGTCACCATGTCACCACATGTCTTGCACTTCATATTTTTTCAAGGACACATAAATGACCTTTATTGTCCACTTTCTGTGGCAATTGGGCCTTGCATTAGGCACATTAGCAGAGATGCACTACTTGACGACAGGATGCTGGCCAGACTCAAATTTGATCCGGAGATTGTCAGGGTGGAAAAATCAATGTGGACGTAGGAGGAATTTGCCACTTGAGAGCAATTTTGAGACGTAAGTCAAAGCAATGAACAAAACCTAATAAACAAGACAAATATGTCACCTTTATGGTCTTTAATAAGGAAGTCCTCCTCCGCAAAATATCTGTACCCATCTGTCCCATCTGCTATGCTGGGAACACTGAAGTAGTAAAATGCCTCTTGATAGCATATTATTGTCAAATTAGGCAATTAAATAGAAATAGATTCATAAAGTGCTCTAAGATCACATAATGTTTGTGATGAAAAATTAATCAGGAACACTTTCGGTGCTGAAAAGACATCACAGTTGTTGAACCTGGGAACTGTCTGCCCCCCCCTCCCCCATCTCAGTGGGATATCAAAAAGATTATGGCAAGTTAATATCACTGTGCCATCTATTGATTGCGCTTGTCAGCTTTTACAATCTGGCTTCATCCATTGGTCGCCACTCCCTCTGTCTCATTTAAGAGTTTCCCAGCCAAGGTGAGCACGTCCTCCACCTGACAAACTACTGCTCCCTCAACCATCCAGCCCCTCTCTGCTCCCAGCCCCCACCACCCCTCTTTACAGCTGCACACGAGAGCCCTATCATGGTTCACTAATCCTCCTCATTAAGGCGGGCCCCAAGGCTCTCGTTACTGTACATCTATTCCCGCACGCCTTGTACCACACTCATGGCTTTCATCTTTGGCAACATGTGCAGATGTCATGAATTTGCCATGTGCAATATAGTATGTGTGTCAGGATTTTGATGTCTCTGTCAGCTGCGGGACCAGATATAACACGTGGATAGGCAGCTGCTCCTGTTCCATCTCAGCAGCGGTGGTGGTGGTGGTGGTGGTGGGGAAGTGACATGGATTGTGCTAACGCTGCTCGTTATAGACTTCCACATGGGCTTCTATAAATATTGTATTCACATGTACTGTGACTGAAGTGTTTTCTTTTTGGACTCTTTGTAAGCTTTTCAGGATCATTATGAGTTGCCCGTAAAGTTATATTATTATGAGTGCATGAGGTGTTCATTACTCCAGGTGAGCCTTAAGGCAGCATCAGTCTCTGCATTTATTGCTGTTATTATTTTTTATTTTGACATACTCTTATACCAAACTCGCCCCCAAGCTTTTAAAAAGCGGAAAAACAAGTATACTTTTATTATGAACTGAAAACGGCTCTTTTGGTTTTTGCAAAGGTTGTGGCAGCGCAGCGAATGCTCAGAGGATCTATATTAACCTCAATTTGAAGTTATCTGCACAGCCCATGAGCTCTCTGGATTTTTCTATTTAAAAGCTTTTCTGATTCATCTCGAAAACAACTGAGACCAATCGGAAGCCACATCGTAGGGGGCCGACCTGCATTTTGAAACCCTGGCAATGCAGTAGAGCCATCTAGTCATATCGCTGTCTCTGACAAATGGTGCTAAAGCTCCAATGACAGGCAGTGGGAAGATGGGTTTGAAGGATACAAATCATCCACTGTGAGACTGAATCACAAAGTTGAGCAGATTTAGCTCTCTATCAGAAATATGCTTTGAATGATGGAGCGTTCTATTCACAAGCGAATTGCAGTAAGGATTAAGGAGTAAGGAGTAAAAAAAAAATTTAAAAATTAAAAACAAAATGAATTTGATAATAAAAACTCCAATTCAGGTCATTTTCCGAATACTACTCAATCCTGAGGTTGTTTGGTTAAATAGTTTTCTAATATTTAATAATATAGAAACTTCTGGATTTTTGGACCCACACAATGAAGTTCAGTCTATTTCCTGTCTATGTCCCAGCCATTCAGAGTGCAAATATGGATGCAGATCATTTAGTTGGTTGAACAGATACAGATACTGAATACTAATTCACTTTACACTGCAGAGCTAAAATGTTTTCATTCCAGCAGCAAATAAAGGGAGTTTTTTATTTCTTTTTTTTCTCCATGTTCAAGCTGACACTTACATAGAATGAACTTTCTATGTAAAATATATATAATTTTCTTACTCATGTGTCAAATGTTAAGTGAAATGTGTTTTGTGTAAGCTTTATGTGTTTAATTTTAATGTTTTAATTCTCCTGGAATTCAGCTTTGGTTAACTATGGTATAAACATTTATGGTCGTGGCAATGGTCATTCACCTGCATCCGTGCCTTCATTTGCACTTGGCTGACACTGCCCTCATAACACTGCTCTGCATTTAGCATGAGTAAATGCAGCTGCTCTTTTCAGCCAAAGCTGCCATTATAACAAATAAATACATAACAAATACATAAATAAAATTAGAGAAAGAAATACATCAATAAAAACCTCAATCACCAAATAAATATCCAAGTTCACTAGAAAATGAATAAAAGCGCACAAAAATTGGGGGAGGGGTTGTTTGATTGTTTCAAAGATTTCTTACAGTCCAAAAATTTGACAGATTAGGTAAGAGTAATGAATGTGACGGAGACAATGTTCATCCAATCACCCTCCAAGTTCTTTTGGAACCACCTGCCCCTTCTAAATGATAACTTGTCTCATGGGGATACCTGCTCATGTGTTTGGATGTTTTTTTTGTCTCCGTCATGTAATGCACTCTGTATTTTGTGCGCTGTTGCCTCATTAACTTAAGAGCTGTGGTGCTGTGTCGCCTACATTTCAGTCTAATTGGGATCATTTCCTCTGATTTGAGTCACCTGCTCTCTCTGTTGTGTGGTGAGCCACTGATGTCAATTCCTTGTTATCTCTTAGACACATATATGTCTTGTGTTTCACTTACTTCTGGTTAGTCACTCTGATGAGGGACTGTGGGCCGCGACGCGTAGGTGAATTTTTTATCTTGGCCATGCATTAGCCACACCAGTAAATGCTTTTTAATTGCTTTTCATCAAGAGTGCTTTTGTAACCTTTTTTGGCTAATTACTCTATCACCCTTGCACCAAAGAGCACCTTGTATGATTTTTTGTATGCAATTTTCTATATAAATTACCAAAACAAAAACAAATCACTCACAGCCACTAACAGACTATGAGACCACTGAGAGACCTAAGCATTAGCCAAACTGTATTTAATGTACAGTATACGCTTGCTTGACCGCAAGAAGTAAAATCTCCAGCATTTGAGTGAAGCAACTTTTTAATTGGCCATTCTTTTTCTTGTTATGTGCTAGAATCAATGCATTGTGTAGATTCACAGGGGATTTGAATGTGCACACTGAGCTACAGACTATGAGGTGTGGATATTATTCTGTGCCAGCTGCACGAACTCTTTGGCTTAAATGCGGCAATCATATACTCATAAAGTGAGGTATTACTTCTGAAAACTGTTAAATTCATACAAAACTGTGTTACACATCCACAAAAAAGCATTTTCATTGGCAAAATTGAAGTTTTCACAGTGTCAGTAATGTATTAAGTTAACAATAAGTGTCTTAATCTAAAGAAAATAGCCTTAAGGTGCAAAAGCAGCCACTAACAACTGCTCATCCATAGTGATTAACAGCTTCCTGCAGGCACTCTGTTCCTATAAAATATCATTTCACCTAATGTCTGATAAAAGAGGAAAATGTTGATGTAGCACACTATATAATGGGGCATAGAGCAGTAAACCTGAATTTTCATATTCCTGGCAGAATTAGAACTATGGCAACTTTGATGGCTAGGGCCATCATAGATTGCCGGCTAAAAAGAGTCAGTTTACTCTTTTATCATGAACTTTGAAGCAAAGTCAAGTCCCAGTCGCGGTTCTGCAAAGAAAGAGCTAGATCATATGACAATATCATGACATTTATGCAATTACAAAAGGTTAACTCTTATTACACTGCTCACAATACAAAGTTACATGATTGTAGGCAAAGATTGCAGCTGTATACAAACATCATACTATTAAAAAAACTAAATTATTGCAGTTTAAGAATGTTACAGTTTTAGTTGGCAGCATCAGATATGTGGCACTTCAACAGGTTTGAGGATCATGTTGTGATTCTGACATTGCTGTGGGGAAGATATTTTGATATTTCAATGTTACAGTTTGTCTTTGGCTTGAATTGCAATATGGAATCGACTGGAAATGGCCGCATAGTCACCTCTCTGAAGGTGTCATGGTCCCTAAAGTGCAGCTGCGATGGGAATTGACCCTGTGAAGGTTCAGTGGTTGACAGAGCCTGGTAGTCCTTTTTCCAGTGTTTCAAATATAGACAAGTGCTAAAGTTGGTGAAATGTTTCGATCTGTTTAAAGGCATATTCCATAACAGTTTGAAAATGGAAATGTAATCAATACACCACCTAAAATAAATCCCTCACATGCCATTTTGAACTTGTACTTTATATAACGCTTCCACTTCTCACTCATCCTCATCCTCCAACATGCAACAAGCTATGAAACTGATGTAAAAAATAAAATATAGACCTTCTTAAGTAGTGTTTCTTCTAATATATATAAATGGTGATAACAGTTTTTAGGTAAGTTAAGTTCTGTGGACATATTCACTTCCTTTACCTAAGCGGATATGCTTATACCACACTTACATTACACAACTGCAACTGAAAATTCTGCGTTCAAGACGTCACGAAAAAGTGTGTAGGTTCAGCTAAATGTATTTAGAATATAAAAAGTAAATGAAGTCTTTATGTAGTAAAATGGCCACATGTTCATATTTTTCTGTTCTTCATGATGTTTTTGTTATTATTACTGCTTTATTAGTGTGTATGTTGAATTTTACCGCTTTGGCTGTTTGTTATGCAGTTTAAATCCTGTATGTACTGCTGGGTAACTTAATCTAAAGCAATGTTTGATAAAACACAGAATCAGCATATGAATGTAGTATCAGTGTTCTGGGTAAGGAGATTACTATGTATGGCTCAGAAACAAAACAAGACAATACTGAAAGAGTTTATTTAGGAAAAATAGAACTTTCTCAAACTGATGAGCAAACACTTTACCCTTCAAAAACT
>JAUZTA010000009.1:13875372-13887904 GCA_034780835.1 Ctenochaetus striatus
ATGAAAAGATGAAGAAAAAAAATAAATAAATAAAATAACCCATTAACCAATTTAACTGTTAAAACAATCTTGTCTCTAATATGTAAACTTTCATAAACTATAAGCTTTTTTTCAGCCCTCCTAGCCTTTTTTCTGAGCTAAACTTTCCCTTCAGGAAGTCTTTCAGTTTTCATATATCTAATCCTTGTGTGCCATGTGTTGTGTTAGTACCTCTCCACCTCCATTGATTTTTCTTTCATCACCTTTAGTTTCTCATCTCTTCTCCTAAGTTTGTCCAAACTCAAGGACTACTGCAATATTTTTTCCCCGCTTGTTCACCGTAGACTGTATGTGATGGGAGCTGTGGTGCTGTAATCACTTCTGCCTGCTGGCGATAGCTCTGTCCAGCAAGCATGTCTATTCTAGCTTTAACAGGCCAGGAACTGGCAATTTGCAAAGCTCTTATCTTCACAAAACTAAATTATAAATCTCCCTGTCAAATAGTCTTATCAGCAAACACACACTTCAATAGATTAAAGTCTGTTTGTGCACAAGGATTTGAACTTTATCTTTTCTGTATTACAGTCGAACACCTGCTAACTCACACTATAAATACTTGCCAAATTCATCATTTTACGGCAGCGTGTTGACAAATGTTTTAACTGAATCTACCCAGCGTGAGAAAGAAGAATCAAACTTAGTACTCGCCGTAAAGTGTGGAAAAGAAATAGAAACCAGCTTGCTTTCTTAATTTGTTTCCTGTTGAAGCAGATTGTTATTTTCAATTCTTTATCTCTTGTTTCTGGCAAACAAAGCTCGTATCCCACTGATTTGAGCTGCTTAACGGTGCCCCTCTGCAATACTTCTGTCACAGTTTGATTAAACTGAGTTAGATTAAAATGTTTCTATTATGGTAACAACATTAGAAATCGTGACAATAGTTTCAATTTAAAGCTGCACTAATTTAAACCTTCAGCTAAAAATTTCCACCTGCAGCCAGCAGCAAAAAAACACTGTGATTAAACCCACAACACATTACTTGCCCGGCACAAAACAGTGCAAGTGCCTCTAATAACATTATAGAATTATAGTGTATTTATTATGGAGTGTTCTAGTTGCCTTGGAGCTTAAGGGAGCTAACCATGTAATCACATTGCCTCCAGTTGAGTCTTATCTTTGTAGCATCTTAGTAATCTTTATACGATTTTCTCTCCACTGTTATTCACCGTCCTCTTTCCTGCCTCCTATATATAGATTATGGCACCTCATTATTGTTTGTTTGGATGTGTTCTTACCTTATAACAAATGTTTCCAGCAATTCTTAAATATGTAAGAAATATGAGAAATATGTAATTTCACTCATGGTAATGGTGGGCTTCATTCTGTCCCCTATTGCTAGCTTCTGGGATAACATGGTCAGAGTGAGGCAGGAAGTAAGCAAACGTGACTGAATGTAATGTGGATAAAACTTTAACACATTAACTCGTCTGTGAACACTTCTGCCTGAGTCAGCCAGATAGATTTTCATGTGCAATGGTGGCTGTTTGACAGTGAAATAAACAAATCCCATGATCCCACTCTACCTCATGACATCATCAAACCATGCCTTTTGTTTTCTTTCTTTGAACAGAGAGACCTTTAGCTGCAGCAATTACATATTGTGCCTTTAAGTATACCAAACTGATCCTTAATGTGCAAGGTCCGTTTATTCATCATTCTCTTACACAGGGTCGTACCATCAAATAAAAGTTGTAGTCTTTTCATGCTAGTCGCAAAAATCATGATGGTATTAGCTGATGAGTTACAATATTATTTACTCCATCACAATTAAAAACAATGAGTATTTTGTCTATGTGCTATGGCATTTACTTAAATAAATTAACTTACTTGTTTCACCACTGAGGAGATGTGTAAAGAAAACAGGATAATAAGCTGGTTGTAACTGTTTCTGAACCAGTGTCCAGTGTATTGCTAACAGTTTCATTTACAGTCAGCAGTGGCCCGATGTCGCCACCTAACCAGCGTCAGCTAACACTTCCTGATAAAGCAGCACAGAGGAGACAAATCTGCCAGATAACAAGTTGGAACATGAAAAATGACCATCATCCAAGGTTTTATTTGAAAGGTAAAAGTATCGTTATTTATTGATTAACATCTTGAGTGCACCTTAGATAGTGAGCACAGTATAATGTAGCTTAGCATGACATCTGAGGCACTGCATGATGCATCGCAGCAGCTCACCTCAGCTCACCTCTTTGTAAAACATTGTGTAAATGTCACTCAGTAAATAGAGCACAGGAAGTGTGTGTGTAACCTTGAACCATTTCTCTACGTGGCTCTGGTCCCCAACACGACTGCATCCACCCACGTGTCATCCAGCTGCTCAGGATGATGAATGGGACTACATCATTGCATCCAGCTGTAGCAGGTATATGTGGCAAACTTGTTTGCAAATCTCATGCATAAAAATTGCCTCTGTAATTGAGAAGAGAGATTTTCTTTTCTCTGTAACATACATTATGAATATTTTATGGCACACTTTCAGGATGTAAATGGTCCAGGAAATAAGCTCCATGTGGAAATTGTATCAACTGAAATTATATTTTCTCAGGCCTATCTGCCAGGTAAGCAGTCATCCTCAGGTTATATCTATTTTGCCTCCGAGCTATGATTTAGATTTTTTTTTTTTATTTTGTTTGTCCCCAAGAGGAAAAGGGAGCTGAATCAGTGTGTTTGTTTGTGCTCAGGTGACATGAGAAAAATGTAGACTGTGTACTTTCTACACTTGTATAACTCTATTACAGGTTTTTTTTGATTATCAGGCTGTGTCAATCCAAAGTGCAGTAAATGCACTCATTGATTTTGAAGTGCATATCTGAGCGAAATGGAGTTCAGATCTGAATCTGATTTAATGCCATCTTCTTTTTCTTCTTCTTATTCTTCTTCTACCAAAAATTGTTCACTGTAGGAATGTTTCATTCTGTGAAAACTGCATGTGGGCTTTGCAAGTATTATTCAAAGCTGAAAACAATGATGCTATAGTCTCTGACACAAAGAAACAGAGAGCTAACAGCTAGAAAAAAGAGAACTATTTACATTATTCATCTCTTTTTTCTCCACTATAGCTTTCTTCGTAACTGAGGTACAATATTATTGATTGTGATTGATGATTGTGATTGATGATTGTGATTGGTTCACATCTTGAGCATTCCTTTAGTATCACAATAAAACTAACTGTGGGAGAAAAGGAAATTTTACAAACTTACACACTTATTTTTATAGTAATATTCGATATTGAATGATATTTTAAAACAATGAAAAATTGAGATGTTTATTTCTTACAAAAGAAGGCAAAATGGAAAAGAAGAGACTGGCCAAAGCAGAGCCTTATATCCATACTTTAAGATATAAATGTGTAGTCAACATTTTTGTCTCCTGGGAAACATAATCTGCCATAAAAAGCAGCCATGCAAATAAAAAAAAGCCCATAGGTTGAGTCAAACATGTGCAAAGCAAGAACAGTGTTGCACAAAAACCTCATTTTCCTGGTGCAGTAAACAGAGGATATTGGAGCCCTGCAGTGTGTGAGCAGTTTATTTGTTTAATTTTAAGAAGTGAATCTAAATTTCCTGATGATGCATCTTTCAGGCAAACAGTGCTGACAGAATGACTGACGTCCAAACAAAAGCTAATGATCCATTTCTGCATGCAGAAACGTGATCACTGGTGAAAATTCTCAAAAGATCCAATGTCATGCTGTCGCTTTGTGACAGAGAAATAAATACAAAAGGATGTTATCACACACACTGTCTTACATACACACACATACAGTCAGAGACATACATTTACACACTGTGGCTCCATATGGCTCTTTAATGCTGTTTTTTTTGCATCATTATCCTCAAACTGTTAGCTACAGCAGGTATGTATCATGGATGTGGGCTACATGTGGGTTGTTAGTGCTCTGATATTATGTAAAGACACACTGAGCATCACATTATGTAAACTTTATATATAAATGGATATTTAGTTATCTGTAACAGCTGTATTTTTAGAAGTGCACACTGAAAACTCCCCCTTTGTTTACTTTCAACTGTTTAAAGGATGCGTTAGGGAAGTCTTGTTAAATGCAGTAATAAGCATAAAACTGGGGTGTACACAAACAGTCAGGCCAACAATAGAGCATTAAGCATACAAAATAGTGCAATTTTCTATAAACATGCATGGGGGATTTTTCAGGAGGCAAAGAAAACGAAAAATCCTCTGCAACATCAACAAAGTTTAGAAGCAAACTGAAAGACAGATCTGTGACCCTGGCAAGTGTATTTTCATTGTCAACCAACCAGCACAGACCACCAGTGGAATTTGCTGACAAACACAGAGAATAAGCAGGAGACACAGGACACAACTTGGAGTAGAAAGGTGGAATTACAAAGCTTAACCGCTGGCAGATACCGTGAAAAGCTTGCTGCGTTTCAGTGGTGTCATTATAGAAGTCAAGGGATAAAAATTGCACTTTTACAAAAAAAAAGGACCACCTGACAAGAGTTTCATTCGTTTCATATACCTGCTAATTAGAGCTCAAGGTCACAGAGGGCTGGAGTTTATTCAAGCAGGCAGCTTGGCAGAAGGCTGTGGAGTGTCCTCGACACGTTTGAATCATTATCCAGTGATAAAAAACAGAAGAGGAAACTTTCTTGGTAGATAAAAAGGAAGAGGTGACAACAGTAGAGGCTCTGAGGCCTGCATGGACTCTCACAAATAATGGCGATGGAGCACCGGTACTTGTTGGTATAAGAGCAAACTCACTGAGCGAGCTGCTTCAGTGTTCTTACCAGTACTTTGTCTCTGTCTAGAAAATGGATGATAGCTGATGCAACTTTTATATTTTTGGGAACACCAGGATGGAAGCACTTCTCTATCAGATGATTGGGTTAACATTTACTTTGTATTTTTCTGCCTTATTTTGCAGGGAGCGGGCATCACTGAAAACTGCAATATGATGGCAGATTGCGGACAAGCACCTTCTCAGCTCACAGATGATATGCTGCAGTATGCTCTCGTCCCTGGCAGGCGCAGCAGCGTACCAGATGGTGGTGGAGGAGGTGTGGATGGACTCAATGATGGCAGGGTAGAAGTGCACCATCATTGACTTTGGTAGGTTGAACTTCTTCAGCTGTCGCAGTAATCAGATCTTCTGCTGAGGCTTCTTGGTGAGACTACAAATGTTCTGCATCCACTTGAGGTCCTGAGTGATGATGGCACCCAGGAAGTGAAAGGACTCCACTATGTCAAGTGGTAACAGAAAAAGAAAGGACACAAAAATAATCCTCATCCAAATTCAGCACCTACTGGAACCACATCAACATAATGTGTAATCTGGAAGAACATGGATAAATTCTATTTTTTCACAATCACATACCCTCACATAGATGACAGTTGTATCATCTGTCAAACTGGCAAGTATCATTTCACAGTGAGTTAAGTGTAGGCAAATGTTTTTTTTGCAGCTGAAATAAAAATTGATTTGTGTTTACCAGAAGTCAATGCTGCCTCCTTTCAATTAAATTTCTAATAAGTTCAAATACAACACCCTGTTTTATGTTGCCTTAGACCTTAGACTGTGTCAAGCATCAATCTACATCCATCTTGGATGAAAGCTCTAAAGCTGATTATAATAAAGAGAAGACAATGAAGAAGAAAAAAGATAGAGGAATGTCTGTAACACCAAAAACCTTTTAACAGTCCTAAAAAATTAAAAACAAGTAAAAAAAAAATGCTTTCCTTGTTTATTATTTGCAATGCTTCAGTTGGTTGGTAATGTTCCCAGTAATGTCCACAGAGTGAGCCCTCTCTGTCTTTGCGGCCTTTCATTATTGATAGGATAAATTAATGCAGAGCATTACCAGAGCTGTAGATGCATAGCATTGATTAAAGTGCACTTACTACTCCAAAGTCTGCCCCTACTAGAATATCCCCCTCTATTACATCGAGCTGCAAGTGATACTTTAGTTATTTAGAGGGATTCATTTAAAAACATCTTAAGAGAAAATAGTATGTTTTTATTTCGTAACTTTTCAAAGGTGTGAGTAAATTTCATTCTGCTTTGGACTCTTTTTGTCAGACACACATGGTAAGCATTTACAATCAGAACAAAAGAGATGCATTTACTTCAGCAGCATTCTCGCTCCAGTTCAGTCAATTCCCACATCAGTATGATTCTGATGTATGATTATGTCTCGTTTTTACCTCTGTGGATTTCAGTTTTTTTGGGACAAATTTGATGGAGAACAACATCTTCTTTTAGGGGCTCAACCAAAAACAAAGACACATTTGACTGCAAGTCACTAATTAACAGGGTTACGTGTAAACTGAAACACCCATCCCCAAGCAGGAACTTCCCAAGTTGAGCTGTGTTGAAAGACTGTAGTGTAGCATTTTAATATCTATTATCGTAAGTTTTTATTAAATACTTTAGATTGTAATGTGTCATGGTTGTGCTTTCAGTTCAGTTAGTTTTTACGTTATTTGAGTTTTGGCTGTCAAGTTTTCTATGATAATATTATGTTTTTTGTATATGCAGTCCCTGTTCCCTTGTGTTTGCTGTTTTATTTTGGTAGCCCTTGTTTTGTGTCTTATATCTACAGGACATGGTTAGATGTTCCCTCCTCTTGTGATTACCTTGCCTGTCCTGCTGTGTTTCACCTGTGTTGATTGCCCCACCTGAGTCTCATTACTCCCAGTGTGTATATGGTCACTGTGTCCCCTCTTTGTCTTTGTCAGATTGTCTGTTTTCCATCCCTGGTCCTGTTGTCCTTTAGTGTTTCCTGTCTGTTCCCTGAGCTCCTTGTGTCCTACCAGTTTGTAGTTTATTTTGTTTTCACTTTTGATTTCCTGTTTTGATACCTTTTGCCTTTTTTTTTTGCCTGCCTTAGTTTGTCACACTTTGGATTTTGGATTTTTTTTATTTTTCTGATTTGCTTACCTGCTTTTCCTGTATGGCCTTAAACTATCTGCTTCGTAGACAATAAGTTCTCTTACTAACAGGAAATATAGAGTTTATTTAGGCAACAAAACTTTAGCTTTTGCCCAAATTGAATTGAAGTAAGAAATCAAGACTGCTTCCTATTCTCTCAAAATTGAAACACAAATTTGTTTATATCCACGTTAATGGCCACTTCTCCTTTGTCAAGATAATCCACCCACCTGCCAGGTGTAGCATTTTAGAATGCTGATTAACCAGCATGATTGCAACACAGGTGTTCCTTAAGCTGTTCACAATAAGAAATCACTCCGAAATCTGCACTTTTTATTACACAACACAATTCCTTTAGATGTTGCCTGTGAAATGACTGTTAATGTCACAATCTGTCTTTTTTCTCCCTTCCAGTTGTCTCACAACTGTAGACAACAACAGCCCAGGAACTCCACCTTCTTTTTTTCTTTCTTTGTCTCTTTGTTGCAACATTGTTTGAGACCAGTCACACAGACAGCTGATGCAACAGTTGTTTTGCAAAAACCCTCAAATTTCTGTCAGAAATCATGACAAAGAAGCGTATTTTTGTGCCACTCATCCTCACAGGGGTTCTGACCCGACAGCAGTTTGCAGTCCAACCTGAGTGTCAAAATGTTCTCCTACAATGGAAACTGGCATTTTGGTGATTTCTTGATGGTTTGTAGTTGAACTCTGAAAGACCAGCAGTGAAATGTTGTTGACCTCAAGGGAGAGGAACTGAAAGACTCTAGTTTTCAATTTGTAAAAGTAATTTTCTTTTCATTCTAGCAGCCAGGTGCATTTTACTACAAGCAGAGGATTCTGCGGTGCACATCAGTATCAACATCTAGACAACTAGACTGGTCAAAAATTAATGAGAAACTCAGGCAAGTATTTTAAAGTGTAGAATAAAATTTTAAAAAAAAGACCAATATTAATATTGGATCATTTTGCCTTTTTGCCATCAGTATTTTGTTTTTTTTGTCATGTTCAATGCCTATATTTGTAAAATTAATTTTCCATAACATAAGCTGATAGAAACTACAACACAGTTCAAGTCTGGCAAATTGCAGTGATGCCACATGAACTTTCTTTCAAATATGGTGAGGGGTTTGCACACAGGATAAGTTAACTGGCTGCTCTAAAGTCCCTGCAGGTGTGAATATGTCATCCCTGTGATGAACTGCAGATGCTGCTGCTCACAGGATAAGCAGTTAGGGTGAAAAATTGTGGATATGGTTGGTTTTAATTAAAAAGTTGGTTGTAGGTCTTTGACAAGATGCTAGCTCAAGTCTTTTGCAACAAGGTTGGTTGCTTCAAGCCCATCCGCCACCTCTACCTCATCACTCTTACTTTCTTACATGAGAACACACTATTACTGATGGCACAGAACTTTGGCATTGGCTGTAAATTTTGAAGGCATGAAAATGTCCAACATGAGCATAAAACTGAGGAAATAAGTCTGGGAGAATGTAAGCACCGAGCTGCATACAGAGTGAAATTTACAAACCTACTGAGGCAAAAAGTAGGTGAGACAGGAAAATAGTATCAGCATGGTTGTGAGCATCAATTGTGGGGCTAGCAAGACTAGCAGCTAACAATAACAGTCCAAAAGTTGCTGACAAACACAGAGAAAGCTACTGAACTTCTATATTACACTTGTAATCACACAATGTCATTCCCCTCTATCATTGTTGTTGCACTCACTGCAGTCAGTGTTTCCTGAACAAAAGTCAGTCACAACTCCTAAAGTGGCAGGACAATGTGTGTCAGTTACATTGACTCTGCACACATTAAAGCAGGGGGGAACAGTTCATGATGTTAAGAAAAATCAAATCTGCCTGCTCCAATTATTTAATTTTTTAATTTTTTTTATTTTCTGATGCTGAAATTATGACATACTGACCATAGGATCTATTGATGTACACAGGAGAACTGGATACTGCGTCAGACGATGGACTCTAGTTAATCCTAAAAATTTGACTTGCTGGGGCGCCATTTAGCTCAATTGGTAGCGTGGGCGTCCCGTGTGTGAAGGCTTGGTCCTTCATGTGGTGGTCGTGAGTTTGAACCTGGCTTCGACCATTGGCTGCGTGCCACTACCCCCTCTCTCTCCCCATTTCCTGTCTACTCTCTCTCAGCTGTCCTATCTATTAAAGGAGAATAAAAGGCCCAAAAATATAATTAAAAAAAATTGACTTGCTGTGATTAGATATCAAGATCTTCATAACATCCTCATTGAGTGGCCTTCAAAGCATACGCACAGGAACATTCTGGTGGGAGGTATGAAAACGATTTAATTTCATGGCTCATGCATCACACCATGTGTAATTACACAGCATAGCCACTATGTAAAACTAGAATCAAAGCCTGCCGTATTTCCTGGGGAGCAGGAAGAGGCCAGGGACAAGACACCCTTGTATGCATCCCTGTTTCAATCAATAGTCAACACTGGTTATTTTTAAGCATGAACCATATAATCCTGACATACACTGAGTAGTTTTGTCCCTAAACAAGATCAATTCATTACAGAAGCTACCTTTTTAAAACACTGCCACGAAACATTTCTGTTTGTGTAGCAATGTTCAATATTTAAAAGATATTCAGTTATTTTAAATAAAGTTTGCAAATGTGTTACAAAGGTGTGTGACAGAAAAAAAACATATATTATCTAGCTTTTTTCACAAACTGTACTTGAACTCTGGAATCCAGCTTTTCATTATTTTCTGCCTCATTTAAAGTATTGATTGACAGAGCTAATGGATCGCATTAGATTGTGCACTGTACATCTGTCTTTACTGGAACCTGGAGACACTGCATGGTCCCCAGCAACGAAGCATTCAGGGTGCCTGCTGGTGCATGCTGTGCAGGGCTGAAAACACAGAGGAGTGCAGGACTCTGGGGGTCTTTGTTGTGAGCTGTTATGTCACAGTTGTCTCAAACATATAGCCTGGTGCTGTGGGCTGCCTTGCAGTGTCTGCTCTACAAAGCACTATGAAGCAACCTTCCCTCCACCAGCTCTCGGTGATGCATAAAATAGTGGTGCATTTCAGATAAGTGAGTGAACTTTTCTCCAAACTGAAAACAGCAGGTCACATTCTGAATTTTAAAATCTTGTATTGGCATTATGCTTTCAAATAAAAGCATTTTCTGACAGAACTGGGACAAATCTAGAGGAAGGTATTATTTTGCCACACTGTAGCAACCCAACAAACCATGTCTTTGTTATTTTTTACAGTGAGTGTGTGCTTTTTTCAGACATCCCAAAAATGACAAAGGTTTCGAAGGATCAGTTTAGATCTAGAGCATTTCCTGAATGAGGCTACTAAGCTTTGCAAGCTAAGTCATTTATCAAAAGGTCAATCCAGACATTCATCAGTGGGTGTTTAGGAAAATCAATGACAAATTAGCATATATTTGGGGTTGTTGAAGAAAACAATCAATTCTTCAATAAAGCAGTTGGAGTGGTCTCAAAATGGCAAATAAGAAGCACTAATGAGCAACGAATTTAAAAGTCAATGAGCTATCACTGGCTTAGTCTGTCTCAGTGTGTGTACGAAATTAATCAGTAAGTAAACAGCACTACGGGAAGGGATCTAACCCAGAATTGAATGTCTTCAACTGATTATTTTATCTATACTACTTTCCGTAGTGACATTTAACGGAGACCATACAATTGAACATGCAATATATATAGTAATTAAGATATGATAAAGCTCTAAAAAGCCTTCCCCTGAACATAGTCAGACTGGCCTTTCAGGCTTCTGGGCTTTTCAAAACCAAAGACACAATAGAGAAAATGTAATAAATGAATGAAGCAGTTTTCTGATCTGCTAGCATGTAAGCTAGTTCACTATATAAGTCATGGTAAAAGTCATCAAGAGCCCAAGATTTGTGCTAAAGTAAAAAAAAAAACATAAGGCAGTGACCTTATGCAGCATTTGTTCAACAGCTGGACTGATTGAAACAGAAAAAGTGATCTACTATATCAGTTGTGTAAAACAACAAAAAATCTAGCTGTAGTGCCTCCTCTGTAGACTAGGGATGACATTTGTAGATTTATGGAACATAATGTTTCAAAATACGAGAGACAAAACAAATGTTACACTAATCTGCTTGAAAGTAGAGCAACATTATGCAGAAAATTATACTATGTGAGGTAAAGTGCCATGAAGCTCTACACACTCTTCCTACTAGCTCAGTGAAATTATTTAGCATAGTAACTGGTGAATGGAAAGCACAGAGATTGACAAAGAGACACCATTCATTCTATTACAGGTCAGTGTGTCATTAAAATGGATTTTGAGATGGTCATTGTTGGCTATACAGTTACATAATATTGCTTTATCATACAAAAAGGGTTAAACAAAGGAGCTGGGAGTGGCTATGGTTGCTCTCCTTTCATTCAGTCATATTGTGATAACAGGATAAATAAATGCATTATTATGAGATTACAAGGCTTGTTTCTCATGATAGTGGAATAAATGCATGAAAAAGTTTTCTTTTTTTTTCAGTTATCATAAGATAACAAACTGTTATCCCACAACAATGGGATGATTATTTTGTGATCTCAAGATATCAGAATAAAAAAAATTGTAGCGACTACAGCTGCTCTCTGCTTCCATACTACACAGTGTCCTCACCACTAATCAGCCATAGCCTCTTTGACTTTTTACCGAGTCTGCTAGCTAGAGTTCATGAATTAGCTAGCTCCAGACTAAGACTGGAAAGCCTTTGTTGTCTAATTGTTAAGGAAAGCACCAGACCTTTGTCTGAAAATTAGGACCCATTTTTTTAATGATTTAAATTGGGGAATAATTTGCCACCTTTAACTAAATAGTTAACTTAGACTTGACTTAATTTACATGAATGGAATGTTTAACAGGCTTTTATAATGAGAGAAGTAATTTTGAGGGTTTTTCATTTCTAAGGGATTTAGAGAAAGTATGACTTTGCATTTGCAGCCAGTGATTAAGGTTTAATGTTTACAGAGTTTATATGAACTAAGCAACTTGCTGCAGAAAGAATGCATCAAACTAAAGCAGGGGGAAACCTTCCCTCCTAAGTGCCATGACTTCTCTGTTTATGATCCCCACAGCGCTGAACCCCCGGATCAAGCAGCAGGAGTGTTTTTTCTCTATCCTCCAAGGTTCTCCCTCACCACTGCTTTTCATGGAATAAGAATAAATTGAACTGCACACTAAAGCCCTTTCTAAGCCAACCAAAGTAATGTTGCCGTGGGGTGAAAATATTGCTTTTTCCATAACCAAAACTCCCAGTTGTATTGCTTAACTTGTTATGGAAAGGTCAAGTCTCATAGGAGCAGAGATGCAAGGACAGCAAAGAGTGAAGGTTTTCAATGAATGTCAACAAGAACGTGCTTACTAGTGCAAACACGGAAATGATCCAATGGTGTGAGATGGGGAGCCTTACTATATATTTTGCTCATGACTGAAGGGTAAAAAAAACCCATCTCTCTCTCTCTCTCTCTCTCTCTCTCTCTCTCTCTCTCTATCTATCTATCTATCTATCTATCTATCTATCTATCTATCTATCTAT
>JAUZTA010000009.1:13939743-13959714 GCA_034780835.1 Ctenochaetus striatus
GAGTTATGGAGTTTAAATTTAAATCTTTGTTATGTCAATTTGACATTAACCCAAACAGTATAACCTCTTATAAAACTTGTATGAATTAATAAGGTCTACGTGTCATGTGTGGTTGATTTTCATATATTATATTACAGAAGCTTATTGAACAACCAGTTAAAATCAGACAGATTTCAAGCAAACTTCAATTTAACTATGAAAGCTGTTCTTGTTTTTTTTTATTTTGACAGGGCCAACTGAGACAACCCTGATGGCCCTGACTGCCTGCCACAGAATATCACCCATCGGTACTTCACTCTAACTGACCAAACACAGCAGGCGCAAGAATGGTATATCTGCAGTTGCATGCAGTGTCTAGCTGGGGGCTTATAGCAACACAGCAATAAGCCAAAATCCCTGCAAAAGTTAGTAAAGCCTCAGCATCCTATGCTTACAGACATCCGTTTCAAACGAGCTGATGCTCTCTTAAAATCTATGTTGAGTTAAAGTGCACTACAAAGAGACATAATGTCTTTCTGTAGAGAAATACATTGTGCAAAATTTAGTTTTCTTTTGTAGTGTGCTGATGTGCTTTGATGTCATTGGATTGGAGACACTGAGTGAAAGGGTGATGCAAGAGGTCAATGTTATTACCAACTCAACTATGAAGGTTCAAGGGGTTATTTGGGCATCTAAAGTGACTTTCAAGCATATGTGCTCTAAGACCCTTATGAATTATTTCACATTTGTTACATGTTGTCAGAGTCATAGCATCTTTTATGAGCCAGAGCACAGCTGAGGAAAAGCAACAAAGAGAGGCAGATACACAGGCAGCACAGCTGGCCAGATGCCACCTGAAAGCAAAAGAAACCAGGTTACTCTGTAACAGAGTTTTATACGATGGACCACTCAGGGTTTTTGTATTAGACATCGGCACACAGTGACTATTGCCTTGCAATAATCTCAATGGCTTAAAGGTTCTATTAGTTTTAGAAGAAACAGTCAACTCAAACACACTTACTAAAAGACCAATTTTAATGTTCACATGCAAATGTTTTTACATGATCCTTTTTACAGCCATTTTTTTCAATGGGCTTTTTCATTAATATCCTGACATTACATAAATAAATCATGAACTGTATGGCCACTACTACCTAGTAATAGGTAGTCACTGAACACCATAAAACAAACTTTGACATGCAATTTGACTTATTTTTTTTAACAAAAAACAGAAGTACCAAGGGTATACCTAATTATCAGGATCATTTTGAGCAACATAGAAAGCCTAAAATAAATAAACAATAGAAAAATATCCAATCAAAATAGCTCTGGATTTAAAAACTGTAGCCTGCATCATAGCTATTTTAATGATTTCCTAGAATAGTGTTTGTCCTGTGTGTAGTGTCTGTGGTTTGTTTGTGTTCGAGCTGTTGGTAGACAAATGATTTAAAGGATTTGAACACTTTCTACAGCCTGAATAAAAGACTTTTGTTGTGTATTTTTCAGCCAGCAACATGACCTTTGAGATGAACCTCACCTGCAAATTGTCATAGAAATCAACCCCAATTACTCTTCATTGTGTTACTCATATCAGCCTTGCTACTGCTCACTTTGTGTGTGGGCAGCAGCAATGTGGCTGCTGTTTATTTGATTCTTCCACATTAAAACACTAATAAGACCGTATGTTAAGAAAGATTACAGTCACTTGACAGAGCAATGTCTTGAGCTAGTAAAGTCAAGCTGGTCCTTGCCGTGCTAGTATAGACTCAACCAATAATATTTAGGCCTATCAATTACTTTCAGAATCCTTTTGAACCACTCTTCACATTAGCATGGGTCAAAAAACATGTCATTTTTGAGGCTGATTTGCATTTTACTTTGGATATTTCCTTCTTTCCAATCAGTTGTGAAGAACACTTGGAGAAAATGCCAGGAGTTAAGATTTCATTAAAACAAGATTGTAACTGGTGTGTTACCTGCATGCCAAATTAATCAGAGCCCACAGGGCCAAATTACCTCCTCAGTTACCATATGACCAGTTGCTGAAAAGCAATGTTCCACTTCAAGGAATATTTTTAAAACAGAGTTCAGCGCAGTGCTCACTCCATGTAAGGTACCTGGGCTGCACTACTTCATCACTTCCAGCAAACTTTACAGAAACAATCAGGGTGAAACATCATTGCTTTTCAATTCTTTTGAATATTATCAAGTCTAGCTCTGCTAAAATCAGAGAAATAGTGAATGTGTCACCATGTTAGTATGTTATTCATGACCAAGCCGTTTGTAATACTACAAACTTTATCTTGACTCCCTTCTCTCTCCTGTACTCCACTCTGTGTGTGTATCCAACATAGCAGAGGGTCTTTAAAGGTCTCCATATGTTTTTTGCGGTGCTGCATATTACTTATCCTTGCAGTGGTTTGCCCTCAGCCCTTTAATCAGTCAAACTGATGGACGACCTTCAGATTTTTCTATCATTATTCTGAAAAAAGGGAGTTACAGTATCATTATGGAGAGGTTCTCATATTGTCTGTCATTTACAACTGCAAACCCAAAGCCATTGTTTGTTTGTTGTGGATGTACTGGTGCATTTACAATTGTGAAGGTGAGTATGCAGTATATCATGCAAGCAGGAATACTATTTAAGGTAGCCATGGTAAGCAGTTTCCAGCTGCTAACAGCCACTTAAACATAAAGGAGCACTAGAGTAGTTAAGGATTTAGTGGATTGCAATAAATACCAGGTTAGACTGGACATCTGCATAATATACCACAAAGCATTAATATGCCATATAGCACAAATTAATGGCTTAACATGTTTTCTGAAACCCTACAATTAAGCATACTTTTGGAGCCCATTATGCTATGTGTATAAACAGCAATTAACAGTACATGTGAGTTCGAAGCACCCTGACACGTGCACATACTCAGGTAGACATACTTCATTTGCAGGCAGGTTCTGTGTTTCTACATTATTTGAGGAAACAAAACAACTCAGAGGAAAAACAACAAACTTTGTTTCGGAATCTTTGAAATGAGAGTGTACTCTTCCGACATAACAGCAGCCAGAGAGTGATGAGGATGAGTCATGAGCTACACAGGACTCAAAGTTTTAGATACAACAATTGTTTTCCTCTTTTTGGACCAAGATTAGGATTTTCCTCTATGAGCGTCTCTGCGAGGCAAAACAGTAAGAAGCAAGTTGTGTTTTGATGGCAGGAGAATGAAAGAGGATGGAATGACAATAGACGCTGTTTCAGATGTGCTTTCCTGAAATACCTCAAAAAAATGTAAAATGACTTTTATAAGCTAGAGGAGATGCAAAAAATAGTCTTGCACGCAGTCTTTGCATGTATTCTTCAAGTCAGGATCTGAGCCACTGGCAAACAAAAGATAGGACTTTTGTTATATCTGAAAATGTTCCAAAATAATGAAGTAGCTGTAGGTGAGACATGAAGTACCTGCTGTTCCTTCTCCAGGAGAGCCTAAACTGAATCCTCTGATGAGCCTTCCAAGTAAGCTTTGATTAACTAAACCCTCCAGGCATTAGCTATAATGTTAAGATGGTGCCACAAACCAGACATGGCTGTAGGTGAGCAATTCAACCATGACAGCTTATGTTTCTGTTCCCATTGAGAAGCTCTACAAACTGGCAAGAAAGCAAGTTAATGCCTGAGGGGGTCGCTAGCTAGCTGGCCAGCCCCACTCACTGAGGCGGCATGGGGGCGGGTCTTGCAACAAAAACACAGGATAGCCACATCCATCGAGTAAGTCTAACTCGTTTGAAGACATTTCCTAAAGCTTTTGTTGAGATGTTAGATTTGATTGTCTATTGTCGGTTGTCATGGGGGGTTATAAATAATAAGCATTCTAATATTACATTGTTAATTTTTTCTAATTTTAAGTAAGAATAAAAGGGCTTGACTTCAAAATTAAATAGATGAAAATGAGTTTTAAAAACATGCTTTTTTAAGGTAAATTTTAAAAGCTATTTTTTTTATAAATTAAATAAAAGTGTATTTTAAATCTCCCTTTTTCTGTTTTTTAATGCATTTATCATCTAAACACTCTAAACTAACTATGCTAAACTTAATTCATTTTAACAATTAAAATACTTATACATTATTTACTCTTGTTCCCTCTTGTTTTTATTTTCATTTTGTTTTTTTTATTTTCATTTTGTCATTTTTCATGTAATTTCTTTGCTGATGTACTTTAAGTAGCATTTCTTGTATTAACCTACTATTGAAAGAAATGCTTGGAGCTTTACTGGAAAGTTTTTTCTCCCCAACTACAGCTACTACACCTGGAATTCTTCGTCTGTGAGCAGGTTGGTGGCACTGCTAGAACAACAACTTGTTAACCAGAAAGGAGACATTGTTCTAATACAAGTGTCAATTTAGCCTCCACAGTCCTTGGTAGGAGCGATGAGCATTTTACAGGCCCAGAATTGCTCTGCTGGAGAATGTTGAGGAGCTGTAAAATCTGGCAAGAAGACAACATTTAAGCATTAAAAACATGCCTTAGGGCAGTGAAAACAGCCAGGATCCAGTGAAATTGTCTGAGATGTTGAGAGTTTACCCAGATATGGACGTAGCACTCGCAAATAAAAGATTCTCTCACCAATATAATTCAAGCGCTCAATAAAACACAGTACAGTTCCATCTTCTGCGCTATGCCTGATCTTACTTTACTTAAAGATATTCAAACTGTTTACTCAGTGTGTGTGCACTCCTCTGTGTTGTATCCATAACAGCTCGTGCAAATGAGGGTCTGTATTTTCTGTGGTTTTTCCTCAGTCCTCTTGCATTCAGAAAGGAAAGATGTTACTGTCAAGCATATGCTGACTGATGTTCAGTGAGTAGAGTTAGTAACCAGACAGATTTAACCCGCTGCCAAGCTTTCAGTGACCATATGTTGTCTGGCCTCTTTTTGTTTTTAATGTGCTTTATTTAGTTTTCATCACCCTTTTTCCCCACTTTTAAATCATTCCGCACAGAGTGATGAAGTTTGTATAAAAGCTATCTTGAGTTCAGTCATTAGGGAAGGTAAAAAGGTACAAACAGACTGACAAAGCACACAAGGTTCTGCAGCTAGTTCTTAGTTCATGTGCCCAGCTTTGACGTCTTTGAGAAAAAATTGTGTTCAAGAGGTTCATTTGATGACGAAGGTGCATGTTAGGTTAGATTAAGAAAGCTGTGGGTAGGTTCCAGTTCCGAGCATTTTGTGACAGTGTCTGGGTTGCTTTCTGCTACACCTGTTGCCTTGTTGGATGCCAAGAACTCTGTTAACGCTGCCATCTTTTAATGAATTATTACTAAAAATGTGCTCTACATGGTGAAACAGTCACAACTTGATTAGTTTCAAGCATAAAAAGTACCCATTTGAGTTCAGAATAAAAAACACTGGGTTGTTTACAGGGTTTCTTTTTTTTAAACCAGTGCAGTTTTGTTAAGTTTACACACAAAACAACTTGGTTATATGCAGGCAGAGATTAATGGTTTCACATTTGTAGCAGCCACTTTCAGTTTTGCATGGATTTTGAATTCTGGTCCCCTCGATGACACTGGTGTGTGACTTGCTTTTCTGCCAGACCTCTATCTTATATGGGACTTTGTAACTCTTTATACTCAATCATCTCTCTTTTGCAAGAGTCAGGCATAAAAAAAACAACAACAACTAACACATTAAAAGGTTTTTTAACAAATTTTATTGCCCGTTTAGAAGCTTTCATTGACCTCATTAAATTTTTTCCATTGAGGCTAGTCCCAGACTCCCAAACTTTCAGTTTTAACTCTAATGACAGGTATAAATGTATTTTGTAGTCTTATTTTCGGGTAGTCTTATTTTTGGCTATTTTGATATTGCTGTTTTAAAAGAATCGCCAGGGATGAGGACCTGAGTAGCCTGGAGAATGGAAACTGGGGCACCTGCTGTGAAAAGAGTAAACTTAAGAACCACTTGTGCCCAACTCAGCTTGGTTTACTTAAAAGTCTCTAATATTTCAAGACCAAACTCAGGAAAAAAAATATTTTGGTTTAGACAAAACTTTAAATAGATCTTACAGTGCTCCAGCAGACTTGACTCACAAGCTCTGGACCTGACCCGTGACCTTACTGGGCAAGGGTTTTAGAACATCATTCTAAATTCACGGGCAAAACCATGAGGGCAAATATTTGTTTGGCCAGTTTTTATTACCTTTTTTGCCAGCTTTGTTTGTTTAAATCGTTTTTCTTTGTCTATTTACCACTCCATATACCACTCTGATCAACTACAGTCAGCTTCTCTCTTCCTTCTGCTTTTTCTGAAGCGCTTTGTAATATGGACCTTAGGATTGTCTTTAAATGCTATTTTATTATTATTATTATTGTTATTGTTGTTCATTATTTATTTGTTTATTTAAATGCCAATCGTAAAAAGGAATTGTGTACATTGTGGTTGAGATGGAAGGCTCGAGGTGGTGGGATAAAAATGCCTTTTTGTGAATGGGTTTGAAGGATTACATTTTTATCTCTCTTTGCTCAATGTAACTTTGAATTTTTTCAGTAACATATTTTTTTAAAAAACCCAAAAAAGATTTTGACCTTTAATGAAAAGCACAAGGGATCCAAGAAAGCTCAAAAGTCATAGAGGACCATAATGCTATTATGTCATAAATGTTTGAAAGTGATTATAAAGTGAGATTAGAAAGGTTCATTTATACCAAGGGAAAGAAGGAACAACAACATTTCTCAATTTAACGGTGGTTGGGAACTTTTTTCACTCCTTAAAATAAAGGATCTCCACCCATGACCTCAGATGGCAGGCTGAATATGCCCCATGTGGTGAGCAGTGATTCACACTCTTAACATTGTTTCATTTGATTAATTATTACAGATCTGAAGGTTCATGTAATGTAGTACTTTACCTGAAAAAAAAGAAGCAATGGCTGATACCAGATAATTTAGTGCAGCAGAAATAGGATTTTCTTTACTTTTCTATTATTTATCTTATGCCCTGTCTGACTGGTCTTGTGACCTTGTGGTGGTTTCACCCACAGCTTGTCAATCAGTGATTCAAATGCTTCCACCTTTGCTTAGGGATCCACATCAAGTGAAAGGCCTTTAAATGCAGGAGGCATAGCTGGAGGTCAGGTCTTGCTGACTAAGTATGATCACACCTTGCGGGAATAAGAAGAGAGGAGTCCTCTTCTTTTACACACACACACTTACTTGTATTTCTGTAATTGTGGGGCTCTTGTTGACAGATGACATTTCCTGATCCCTTACTCTAACATTAAACATCACAAACAAATGACAAGCCCTTCACCTTCTTAACCTTAGCAGAATCTTCAAACAACTCTTTGAAGTTGGTTTAAGACAACCAAAACATTCTCACTTTCCAAAGATGTCCTCAGTTGGTAGGTTAAAAGCTCCGGTCCTCACCTCCACTTTGTTAAACATTACTCTTGCTTCCCTGTTACGGACTCTTACCCACTACAAACTGTGCACCCACCCAAAACACCCGTCATTCACATCCACACCTGTCATGGTGTCCTACACAGCCACCTCAATCTCACTTAAACACACTCCCACACACACCGCCACTTTGTAAAATATGTCACTGTTATCACTACTGTTAGGATGTGCTTGAAAGAGAAAGGCTTTCAAAGGGGAACTAGAGGTGAAAAGTATCAAAGACTGCACTTTTATAAAAACTGGGCTTGGAGTGAAGTAAGTGAACTGGCCTCCTTACCCTTATATGTTCAATTCGGAGTGGTCAAATGGAGAAAAAAAGTCTGTATTTTTAAATTAGAACTTTTACTTTTTTACCCTTGTTCCAGCCTTATGCTCTTAGGGACCCTCTATAGAGAACAGGTTTTTTATAAAAATTGCATTCTATTCTATTCTATTCTATTCTATTCTATTCAGCTGTCTCTTGTCTTTTGTAATAGAAAAACAAACTGGCATTTGACTCCTTTCACTTTTATCTCTCAGTCGCCACTTAAACTACTTAAAATATTAAAAAATTTGACTCTTACTTAAAATTGGCCTCATTTCAAGTGTTTGCACTTAAGAAAACAATGTAAATGCATTTAGTGTTTGGATATCATCATACACTTACATTCTTTTGATACTTAACTTCTTTAAGCACTTAAACTCAATTTATTAACTTTTAGGAATTTAGAGTTAAGCTGATATTCATTGCCAGTTGACCCTAACTTTTTTAGCTCTTGAATCTCATCTAGCATTTTGACTCTTTAAGTGTCTACAAGTGTCTGCACCTTTACTTCCACAACTGGGGTTTAAGTGAAACTCACACTTGTACCTCATTCAAAACATTTACTTTAATTATTTAGCAATTACCCTGCTTCCATTTTTACCTGTGTCATTGGTTCGGTTTCAATTGCCACTTCACCGACTTACACTCAACCAACTGACTTTTATTTCCCTTAAAAGCCTCAACTTCAGCTTATATTGTAGTATAATAACATATTATAACTCTTTAGCCTTAAAATGTCTTGACATTTAAAATATTACAAAAACCTAACTTTTCTAGACATCTTTTTCTGTGATAAAGGCCTATACATTATGGTCTCTATAATTCTCTTAATGCATGCTGACCTTCTGAGACTAACTGAATAGGTAATAATGTTCACACAAGCTTCAATCACCATAAGGTTTTTTTTCTTTGAGTAGCTTTATTACAGTCCACTGAATAGAACCCAATAGGGCCTTTTTCCTTTTTGTACACTGATAAACACAGCAGCCAGCTAAGCAGCCGGCCACATTTAAGGTGTGCATTTATCTGGTCACTTGTACAAACAATAGAAGTGGATTTATTGACCTGACCAGCAAGGACAGTAAGGTATAAGCACAGCAGAACTGCATGCTTGCAAACTCTGACAACACTTGCATAGTGACAACATGCATACTAAAATAGTATACAACAGCCAGACACACACACACACACATACACACACACAAAATAAATCAGAACAATCAAGTTGTATTGAATCAGCAAAGTTCGTGTGTTTGAGCTGAAAATAGAAATAAGAGAAAATGTGTCAGGTTCAAGTCAGTTTAAAAAACTATAGTACCAAATGAGCAATGAGAAAAATATCAATTGATTTACCAAAAAAATACCAATTCTATATTTGATAAATAAATTAATGTTTTTGATTAATAGAGTGTTATGATATGATGTTTTTAGTTCAATTATGATGCTGTCTAAAACTTTGGCAACATTGAATAGAAAAAAGATGCAGAGAGTTTATTCAAGTGAAGCAAACAATTCTTGGCTATTGTCTTGGAAATACAACAATTCAGTCAAAGCCAGTAGTGCTTTTAAAAAGTACAAGCCAAAATATTCTTTTAATTTTTAATCCTTTTTTCCCCAGTTTGGGCTTGAGGTTGTTGTTGCAGCAGGCTAATGCTAACCCATATGTTCTTCTCCCCACCCATGTCCTGGTGCTTCTCTTGGGAGATCTTGCAGTTGTCCCAAGCCAGATGGTTACTGTTTTCTCTTCAAGTCTGGGTTCACTCTTGTTTTCCTGCCAGTTGGATTTGTTTAAAATACCTCCAGGCGCGCAAACCATCTCAACTTGCTCTATTAAGTGCGAAGGAGCACTGGTTCCACTCTGCATCCTTCTGAAAAAATCATTTTGGCCGCTAATGCTGGTATGAACTGTGTTTTTGTGCTAAATTAATAAATCACCCAGGCTAATAAAATATACCAACTCTTATTGCAGGTATATCTGTATTATGTCTACTCTATTTTACATATTGAACCCAGAGAGTGCAGAGAGACAGGTATTGGCCAGTATATTATTAATAGATTTTTAAAAACAGATAACTAAATGTTGATATCAGCAACATTAAAAAAACCCAGTATCAGTTGGGCTTTAATGTGTATCTATCTGGTTTGTCCATACAGAGTTTACTAAAATGTTTAAAAGGAAGTTTCTTGGTAACCAACAATGGCTTATCAGTCTCCACGCCAATTTACTGAAAAATGGAATTTGGAATTCGAACAAACCAATTTACACCATACTTATCTCAATTTATACACACATTTTCTGGGACTATTTCCTTGTACAATGCCAGTGCCAAGTATATGTAAACATGGCAACTACAGTTTGGTAAAAGTAAAGGGAAAACTGTGGTAATGGCAAACAAACTATAGTTGAGATATTCAAACAAGGAAATTACAGCATTTGATAGATGTAATTGAGGTTAGGCAATGACACTTAATCAAATTCAAGGAACAATACTGGGGGGAAAAAGTTAAGACCAGGAACACATTTTTCTTCATGCAGTCTAAAAGGCTCACTTTTTGTGTATTGGCACTGAAGACTGAAACTGGGTTTAATTTTTGGAGGACTGTGAAGAGTGGAATCGTCAAAAAAAGGACATAATTCTTTGGGATAGTGGGCTGCAAAGCTCAGCTCAGTACAGCAGGTATTCCATTTAGAAATATGCTGGTATATTTAACCTTGATTTTAACACAAGCACTTCTCCCCTGGACCTTAATGATGGTGGAAAGTAGGGACATTTATGATTCAGCTGCAAGGTTGCCATAACTTGTCAAGCCAAGAAGAATTTTTTGGCCTTCTGTCTTGCTTCCTATTCATTAGTCTTCTGCTGGCTATGAGCTGTGGCTGCGTTGATGCAGAGGGAGGGAGACATTCTCTTGACAGCTGAGACCACTACAGCAGGACAGAAAAGAGGTCTAATGGAGCTCTGCTATGATATCTGCATCTTTATCATATACTGCATATGAAATCACACCTGTTACTGGTCCTTCAGGTGCTAGTTTGGCCTGCTGCATTAGTTTGTCAGTGAAGAGAGAGCCACTGCTTCTCTTACTTTTTCGGCCATTTCGGTAAATCCACTGCAGGTTTTTGTTATTTTCGGCTATTGTGACAATTGATGCCACTTTACGGGCACTGCTGACCAGATTTTTAGGAGTGAATGCACTGTAGCAGGGTCCAAAATTAAATGATGTGGGCAAGAAAGAGTTCGTTTTTTTTTTCGATTCACCCCATACTTTTTGGGCTTTACAAAAGTCAACTGACAATAATTAAATAACATTAAATCAGAATTCATTGTCTGTGGCACATCCATGTCCCTAAAACAATGAATTTCAATAACTTTGGTTACCAATAATTCATCTGTCGCTGCTGGCTGTTCACAGTTTCACTTTGTCAAACAATTTGGTTTATTGTTATTTTTCTTTATTTTCTGAGTATCACAAACACTTGAAAATTGACTCTTTATCATCAAGTCCTTTACATTAAATGACAAAACATGTTGTTTGCCGTGGCCTCAAGAGCAGCACAGGGCAGGGACATCATTTATCTGTGCCTGCAAAAAAAATGTTGAAAAATAAACCTGTTTGATGATGTGAAGATGCAGTTGTTTGAGTTTAGTTGGTGTCAGGGGTAAAATAGACACTTTGTTGAGATTCTAAAAACACTAATTGGGTCTAAGTTTTACTATTAATTAGCAATGATGGAAACAGGCAATGAAAAGGGTTTCTCTGTGAAATCCATTTTTTGTTGACTTGCTCCATTTGTGGACTTTGTGTCTTTATATTAAAATCAGCCTTCTTACTTATTATCTCTTAATGACCAGTTATAACTCATGGCATGTTTGCAGACTCTATGTTTGTCAGCCATCAGAAATATTTGTATGTCTTTTGTAGAAACTGATGAGTTTAAATTCTCTGTAAACAGTATTTGCTGGATATATTCTGTATCTAGGAAATATGTGAAAGCCTGTTATTTGTCTGTACCTGCTGATTCCTCTGCTGCTGTCTCCCCGCAGCTTCTTGAGGATCTTACCTCTTGGCTTGGCAGCAGCTGTCTGTTTCACATACTGAGGTCATATGGAGAGTCATGTGACAGCAGCTCCTGCCATCTGAGCTTGCCAGTCCTTTTCTCAGTCACTGGTACCGAGTTGCCAAACAGAGAAATGAATGATATCTGTGACTAATACAGATAATCTCTGCTGTGTCTGACATCTCAGACTGGGCTCCCTGTGTGAAATGCTGCTGATCTACCTGACAGGCAGACACGAGAAGTATAAAGCTGAAGGCAGAGCAGCTGTAAACCTTGATATTTTGATCAACAGATTAGAGAATGGTATTGCAAAGCACAAAGTTTCTTGCTGATAATCCAAGAAAAAGTTTATCTGCTTTTAGTCTCAGCTGGAGGTGGCCCTGAATATCAAGTTTGGTTTTATATTGAAAAAAGAAAAGGGTTGCTTTTGATTTTGGTTTCATCCCACAAGCTTTATACATTTTTTTTTTTTTTTACATTTAGATCAAAAGAGATAAGTTAATTGTATTTGTTCTCATTTACTATTTGATTTAGAACAAAATTTTCCTAAGGCTTATTTCTGAATTAATTTATTTTTCACGCCACGTTTGAAGCATTCTTTTGTCCGCGAGTCACTACTTTCTAAGAGTCAGCTACATCAACACAAGTAATATCTCCATGGACAGAAAACAAACAGCGAACAGTCATATCTTCCAGGCATGCGGTTGACAAAACTGCAGATCAGTGGGTGTCAATTTATTTACAAAACACATCTGAGTGTAAGCTTGGAGTCAAATAGAGCTTCCAAACTTGCAGTGTTTGTTCTGCATATTGTACAGAGTGGTGCCCTGGGGAAGGCTACGCCATCCTTTGTTATTCCTGTTTGTGTTACTGCTGTTACAAGGCTGAGGACGTGCCGGTTAAAACACTTTAATTTTGGTCAAGTTTATGACTTCCAGTAGTTTGCATGTAAGAAAGAAAACATGACCTGAAGTTTGGATCTTGATGAAAGTGTTATGAATGGTGTCCTGTGTTTCTGAATCAGAGATGTTAAACCTTTAGCAATCATGGCATTTATGATATTTAATGCCGTATTGATCGCATTATTGGCATAATGGCTTCCTGAGTGGGAGCGCAGAATCAGTATCTGTTGTGTCTGAAGACTACTGGTTTGAAAATTAAAAATAAAAGTGAGCTTAGCAGACTCTCTAGCCCACTTTCAGTTTAAAAGTTGGGATTCGAGGCTACATTAGCTGTTTCCACCACAGCAAGCCTGAATTTTTGACCAAATTTTTTGTGGTTTAAATGCATTGTGGATAAATTAGGCACTGGTTTTTGGTTAAAAGAATACGTGAAATAACAAGGACAAAATCTCTGCCTCTGCTCCAAAAAATGCCACATACAAGAGATAAATCCATTTTTCATAGAATTAAAATATTTTCTTTATTGCAAACCCACAATCCAGGCCTATGAGTCATGCAGAGAGTCTGCCTTTGTACACAAGAGATTTAGTATTTATAGCAGCCTTGCATGGGCTCTCTTTGCAGTTTACATATGTTAAAGAAACTAGAATTTAAAAAAGCAACTTTGCAATCATGGTCTTCCATTTTACTGACAGGTTTTGCACGTTTTTAAAGGAGGAAAGTGGGCTTAGCTACTTATTTCAATTTAAAAGTCTATGGAAAAAGAACTTCAGGCTTTATGGGATGATAACAGATTGCTTTTGAAAACAAGAAGTCAGCACTGTCTGAGAAAATAGACAACACTCACCTTAGTGCTATCATTCACTGCTATACCGCTGAAGTTTTTATACAGCAGGGGGTCTGAAAGGTGACTGCTGTCCTAGAAAGCCAGTCACTGTCGCCACACAGGGGAGGCAGGGACTACTGTTGTGTGTTTGCTGGACTGTGGAGGGTTTGCAAGGGTTTCCTGCGCTGTGCTTACCTAGCAGGGGCTGGATGTGGTTTTCCTGGTGACTGGAGCTGGGATCCTGGGACAACTGTGTCTCATCATCATTATCAATGCATTATAAAGATCCAGGTCCTATCCTCGTTGCCAGATTTTTTCCACACCCAGAGTGGTCAGCTGGTTCTAGTGATTCTCCAGTGATATTCTGTGTGGGAGTTTTGTCATCAGTTGACTTACCTGTGCTCCTCTCCTGTTCTGCCTTCAGCCTTTCAGCACCGGTGCAACCACGCTGCCCAGCCTCCAACGCCTTCCATCTCAAACTGTAAGCAATGCTTCGTCAGCCTTCATCCCTCACTGGAGTTTCCCTCTTGGCAGTCTCAGCCTACGCTCAACACAGCATTCCCCCGTCCAGTGGCTCACACCACGCCAGCGTCCTGCACACCTCGACCTTGTACTTCGACTGCACCATCTTCAGCTCCCTTTGATATTCTTAGCTTCTCTTCCCCTGCCACCTTTTCCTAAGAAATCTAACATACATTTCAAATACCGTCTGTCCTGGTGTCTGCATTTGGTTGCAGACTATGTTACTAACAAATGTGCTGATTCCCACCTGAGACCATGAATTTATCAACCAACCATTGCACGTTGCAGTTTTCTCTCACAGCTGTTGTATTTATTATCTTCAGTTATCAGACAAAGAGAGGAAAAGAAAGGGGGGACAACATTTATGATTATTACACATCCAATTCAGGGGTGAATCTATGATTCTTTTAATCAGGGGCCACAAAGAGGGGCCACACTACATAGACAGTTGCTGGATGGTGTAATATTTGTACCCTATGAAACTTTTACCCTACATGCATCGTACCAAACACGTGTACTTCTAAGTTATTTAGAAGGAGCCAAATGTTTGTTACATCACTTAATGTAAATTCTGTGAATTTCTTAAGCCCTAGAAATGTTTTCCTTATCTTAAATAATCAGATCATACAATATAAAACAGGATGGACTAGTTTTATTTTAGAACAAAGGATCAAAAAGCAAAGGATCATTGATCTGCTAATGCTACTTCCCTTATCATGGAACAGTTTGAGGTCAACTCTGTGTGGCCACATACCACACACACACTGAGCATACACGATTTTGTCCATAGAAGACCCTCTTTTTGTAGATAGATCATCAGTTAAGTGAATGTCTTCAGGACTTCAGAGAAGAAAGGAGATTTGAAATAGGCCTGTGATTGTTAAGGATAACAAGGATGAGCAGGGTTTTAATCTTTGCTCCTTTAGCAGGCTGAAGGCACAATACCAGAGGAGACAGAAGTATTAATGAGAGTGAACAGAGGAGGACCTACTGTTGAAAAGGAGCCTAATAATGAGCTTGGCATTGAGAGAACAGCCAGCAGAATAGCCAGCACTGCTTTAGAGGTAAGTAAGGCATATATAGAGAGCCTGTCTGGGGAAACTGCCTCATGAGAGTAAAGGTGGATCACAATCACAGGAAGAGCAGAGCAGAAAACAGAACTTTGATTATGTAAAGTGTCATCTTTGATAAGTTAATTTGTGATTAATGAAGCTGTTAATGTCTGTAAGCATAAAACAGCGGGACGAGCACACGGGAGGGCATAACATTCATTTCAACATATCATAAAGGAAATTATGATCATCCTTGGAAAGGTGGATTATGGAAGCACTGAAGCTACAAGGTACAGTAAGTCACTTCTAATTAGTTTTTATAGTTGGTGTACACAAAACCTAAAATGAGAGTGGGTAAGTGTTAAAAGCAGGACTACAGTTGCTGTTTGCCTCAGTTAGGATTTATCTGAATCATTAAAAACATTCAAATTAAGCACTAAGCACTGCTGTGAGCTGATGAACAAGTACAAAATGAGCACCTTTGTGTTTACTTCATTTAGAAGTTTAATATCTTAATAACAAACCTGACTTAATGACAGCTCCATGAGGGACACTGGTAAATGTAATTTTATTTTTTTTTAAAGAAAAGGAATATGAAAGCTGAACTAATTGATATTTTGACAGCAAAATGGATTAAACAACTTTGAGTAACATTAAAGTGTAGTGAAAGTTTGTCTCACTTAAACGGACAAACCCTCAGAGAACTATCAGCCAAATCTGCTCTTCCCTTCAGCTCTACAGAGTTTTTTGTTTTGTTTTTTTTTTAAGCACCAGTTACCATTCATCTTTGTTTTGTTCTTACAGTGAGCAACTCCACTGTTGGATTCACACTTACCTCTCTTAACCTTGTTTCAAGCTAAACTAGGCAGCTGAGAAAAGCTCTGATAAACCCATTGTTCACTACATTCCCAGCACAAAGACAAAGTTAGAAACTATCTGGGCAAAAGTGGAGCCATTAGTTCATTAGTTCCCTCAGAACAAAGAAAGTGAGTAAAATTGGACCTACATTAACCATTTTACCAGAAACAAGATTCCAACCACTAAATGTTGTGCTATTTCCGCTCCAAGTGTAAACAGACTTAAAGAGGTTTTTGATGATGGTTTGATCATCACTGTTTACATCTTTTTCTGCTGTCCCAAAAGACCAAGAAAAATCTTTTTATGTTGGTTTATAACTGAAATCAAAAGATCTCAGCACCTTTTATTTCATCATGTGATAGGTAGAGGTAGATGTGCTTTGCTTTTCCCCCACATATGAAAAGTGGATGACTTGTTAAAAAAAAAATGACAGGACTGTTTAACAAAAAACAGAAATTGGTAGCTGAATATGCACTAGAATGGAGGGCATGAAGAGTCAGACACTCAATATCCCATGGAGGAGGATTTACCAGCTTTATTTGTTTTTCCAGTGCTTGGGTTAGTGGAAAGGTGTCCTTTGTTTTTCCACGTTGAAGATAACGACAGAGGGAAGTGAGTAGATGGCAGGGAAGCAAACAGGGTTGGAAAGGTTTGGCTGGCTGGAAGCGTGGCAGAGGGGCAGACAGGCGGGCAGGCAGGCAGTGATGCTGTGACAGAGATGAAACAAGGTAAGTGTAAGCTTCACAAGCAAAAATCTGGGCTGAATTCACTATTCGGGGGGGGGGGCAGAGGACAAGGAAAAAACATGGGGAAAGTTGTGACACGGCCAGGGCCGTGACACAATGTCCAGCTATTCAATAGAGTCTAACAAAGTGAAAGCCCTGTGTGTGTCGTAGCTTTCCTCATTCATATCGCACTGAGACAACACATGACAGTAAAATGCTGAGTATCTCCCAACAGCTTTGTATTAATTATATTGTCCACAGGGTAGAGGGGAGCTGTACGGTGAAAGCTTTAATAACAGCCTCAAACTGAAGACAGATTTCAGAGTCAGTCGATGGAAACATAAAGATCAGCACTTTCACGCCCCCGTGGTATTTTTTTTTTTCTCTCAGTAATTCATCAGGTATGCGGTCATGATTTCAACATGATTCAAATGCAAACCACTGTGTGTGTGTGTGTGTGTGTGTGTGTCGAGAGAGCACACAGGGCAGAGAGAAGAGAAGTCACATGTACTGCAAGACTGTTTTAATAGCACTGCAGGTGAGAGGAAACACAGGAGGCACAGAAGGTCGACAGCTGTTGCAAGACTGAGGAGACAATCTGAAGAGGAGATAGCGGGGGGGCAGCATGATGGTGATCCACTTTTCATGTCTGCTGGGTTCAATCAAGGACCCTGAATCCCTTTGTTTTTAGTCTTGTGTCAAAGCTTACCCATTGTCTTTGGTTCAATTTATGCATTTTGTACACAGAAACCTTCAACAATACAAATTCAAACCCCCAGAATTATGAAATTCTTATAGCATTAGTTTCTCACGGACTCACTCCATGAATTAATATGGTATTAAATAAAAAAGTTAGGTTTGATATCAGCTCGAAGTGATAGCTGGGAGATTCCTTTTAATGGCTCTCCAAAATCCAACATTCAATACAGCTAATTGAAAAATTTATGGTTCCTCTTAACCATTCCAACACTTGTTATCACCCACTTCACCACCGGTGACCCTTGCACAGTCCTTCATCAGAAGTGGTGTTCTCCCACCAGATAAGGTCCCCTGTCAGTCACATCAACCCCTGGGACATTTTGACATTTAGTGAGTAGAACAATGTCACAGCTGCTTACCTGACCTTTTACAAAGGCTCCTGCAACACCGTCTCAGAAGAAACATAGAGCTGGTCTCAACCAAGAAGAACTCGGTTTGAGCTCTTGAGTAAAAGCATAATAAAAGTGTTTCTTTTATTCACCACCTGCTAAATGTTTTCTGCAGAAAATAAGCGGTGCAGGTAATGAGTGATGGTGTTGAAAAGAATGCATGTTTACCGTCTTGTGTTGTGCACCTGAGAGACGTCCATCTGCGGCCTGCTTTAATGTCATTATAAGAGGAAGGTTAACATGTGCATCTCTAACTGCAGCAAAGCACCAGTGAGCAGAAAAATATTAAATTATACTCTCCTGGAAATAATCGCCAACATAAAACATGTGTGAGATACCATGACAAGAATCCCTTTTCTAACACTGCCACCTGGTGTACAGGAAAATTATTACATCCGCTCTTCTAAAGAGTATAAAGTAGTACCACAATGGTAAAGGAAAGACAATGCTCGATGACAATGCTGAGTCTCTTTCTTCATTTTACACATCAGAGTAACAGCAGAATTTCTCCAAACAAAGATTCATACAAACAAACTGTATTTTAACTGCATTAATCTAATCAAGCTCACTCTTAGTTTGCCATTATTTTTAGTCCAGCAGAGTCTACAGACCTTGAATGCTAATGGTATTATTGAGATGCAGAGCATGCCAGCGCTGTGCTGGGACCCCAGCCTTCATGCAGTGAGTGAGTACAAAGCCCAGAGATGTATGCAGGCGCTCTGAACTATTAGACTATACAACATAAATACACAATTTGTCTTTACGGATGTTAGGACATGTTTAAGCTCAGAGATCTCTGCTGATTTGCTGTTCTCCCTCTCTCTCTCTATCTCTATCTCTATTCTCTGAATACTAATAACACTGACCTGTCTGTCCTTCCTGTTCCTCTATCTGGTATTTATTTTCATTATTGCTTATTATCATAGAGGCAACTGATTGAACTTGTTGCCGTTAATCATCAGTTTTCATCCAATCATCACTTTGACGCTTAAGCAATCTAAAAATTCAAACTCTCATGTCATTGCAGGTCTTTGATTGTGCTATCTATATGCAAATGACCAGTGAAAAGCAGCCATGGCTCAGTGCATTGCAGTTTTGGGAAACACTTAACTAATTCTACTAACTTAACTTTATTTTTTTTAAAATGAGTCACACACAATAAGTTATGAAGAGGCTTTCAGACATGAGCATTTTTGTTTTATGTGCAGCAGCCTTGTATCACTGCAGTGACAGTTCAACCCCCATTAGGCAACACATGTGTGCAGCCTTGCTTTGTATGATTCTCAAGGCTAACTGTGTGCACATGCTGCACATATTAAGGTACCAAATGCAAATCTGGCACATAAGAGCAACACATGATTAAGCTTCACACATGGATAGAGTCTCTCAGCCTAACATTTACATGGAAATCTAATTGAACTACAGTTTCATATATCAGCCTTGAGTATTCAAATAACAGTAAGAGGACCTTATATGTAACTGATACAACGGCAGAGGAGTGAAGATATGTATTTGAATCGCTCATATGATGGTCTCAATATTAAAATGTGGTGCTTCTAACAATCAAACAAAAGCATCTTCTGGGTTAGTACTTCACAAAATTTGATTAAAAATGGATTTCAGTGATTGAGGGACTGTACTGGAATAATGGACATGGGGAGGTTGTTGAATCTTGAGCCTTTGTCATCTTTGTTTGCTTAGTTTTGTCATTTAAGTGTTTTTTTTTTTAAACTTTTTACTTGTTCTAACATTTTCTCATTCTACAAGAAAACAAATAATTAATATCTTACTCAAAATTTTTGAGGTTGGCCGCGTTGAAGGCATAACAATACCACAAAATCGCAGTCCATTTTCAGGATTAAGAAAGGAGAAAGGAGGGCCACTCGCATACATACAGATGCAAAGTTTTATTCAACAAGTACTTTTTTTTTTGGCTTTGATGGTCTGTTCAGCTCAGGTCTTTTGTGCAAGACTTATAACCCCCCAATTACCTGACCCAAACCCCTCTTTTCATAAAACCTGGACCTAAAAACATGCTCATGATGTCTGGCTGACGTGTCATTGAGCACGACTTCAGAGATTTTTATCATTCTGGATCACATGTATAATGTCGACAAAAAAAAAAAAAAAAGTGTTTTC
>JAUZTA010000009.1:14026951-14037013 GCA_034780835.1 Ctenochaetus striatus
TTATGTCATCACATCAACGTATCATTTATCAACACTGAAAGAAAGATGTTGGAATAGAACCCGCCAAAAGGGTAAATACTGTCAATAGCAGGTATAAATTTAAATCAATTCATTCATTCATTTCACTTTACAGACCTGAATGGCTGAGTAAATGCGAGATGTGGACTGTGGTGTAACAGCAGCAGCACCAACCAGCTGAGACCAGCCACCTAAAACACACTGCAGGTGGAGCGAGTGAGTGTGTACTGAGGGAGCTAGTGACCTTCAGCTCAGGCCAGAGAACGAATACTAAGTTGCAACAAGTGATTGCTTTTCTCACAGGGGTTGGTTAATACAGTAAGTAGGTTAATAGTGTGAGTCAAACGATCAGCGCTAGCTAGTAGCTGCTTCTAGTCAAGTCAGTGAACAAGTTAGCTGAAATAAGTACTTGCACTCTCACAGCTTTGGAAGTTATGTCCCATTACCAGCAAATCACCTATTGATATGAACATCTTCACAGTTTTACCAGAATTTAGCTTGAATTTTGTAAAAAATTAACACTCTTGTCCTTAAAAATTTGGATTAAGGTGTCCTGTACTGTTAAATTAGTATTTTAATAATTTAAGTCATTGCCACAAGCATTAGAAATAACATGAACTAACATTATTTGACAATTTTATAGAATATTTAGAAATATTTCCCTGATCTGTTCCCTGGCAGAGCCATCCATAGAGTCTGACTAGCATGACTAAACACAAAAAGCAGGAGATGGGATACGGGAACAGCTGATTAGGTGCATTACAAGAAGAACACAGTTTGGCTGTTGGACTTTTCAAATATGATAGAAAATTTATACTTATTGGCTGGATGAGTCAATCCAACGTGGATTTGGCTTGAAAGCAGGAAGAAGATAAAGAGCTGGAGGTGTGTTATAATGAAGAAGTAATGAGAAAAAAGTAAATGAAGGTGGGAGGATAAATGAAGTTGTTTTCTATTCGAGAACTTACCATGGCAACAAGAGAGCTAACATTTTTCCATAGGCCTCATACACAGTTAAAAATGTGAAATAAACTGTAAATTGAAGAGCAAAACTGAATGTTAGGGACTCAGCTAGTCACCAAATATGATTCACCTGACCTGACATGCTCATTAAGGTTTCCACACAGGTGGTAGACCCGGCCTAGAGTGTGTTATAAAGATCACATTGCTGTTTTTTGGGCCACAAACACTATTAATAGGTGCTGGTTTGCTCCTTGAAGCAATCGTGCAAACTTCACATCCAAACACTGAAGTGTATTTTTAGTCCCGCCTTCCTCGCTCTCTGTCCGTCACATTCACACCCTAACACTTGTCACTTGTCTTGAGCTGTCTGCATTGAAATGGCAACACGCCTCAGGCTGAGATAACCAGCATCCATAAAGTCAAAACAGAGAAGAAGAAACAGATGGCGAACACTGTAATGTGCAGTAAAAGAACAAACAGTGATGGTGTTTGCCGTATTTTGGTGGATGTTTTCCTTTTAAAATTTAGTCTGACATTGCCTTTTTGCTTTCCAGTGTTTTCCTCTATTGTTGCTCTCTTGTTCTCATGCAACCCACCTTACAACTATGCATGTCCACGTCACATGGTTAACAGAAGTTTGGGCTAATTGTCATGAGGCATATGTACATAAAATCCATGTGAAACTTTTGTCTGGAGCTAAAGCTTATCTGTGATAACAGGGGTTGTTTGGCTCAGCTTCCTAAAATCTGACTCCAACAGTGAACTTATGCTCATTCAGAGCAATGGAAGTTTAAAAAACATTCTGCAGCAAGACAACTCTGTGATTGGAGAAGAACGGATATTTTGAGAGCAAGCATTTAAAGATCAGGGCCAGTATTTTCTATAAGCTTATTTAAGCTACAGTTATCTGAGGATAGCAGTTAGTAATTAGAATACTTTTCCTTATTAATCTTAGATAAGTTAAAGGTGCTTTGTCTTCTCTTGTAAACAAAAAGGAAAAGTTTTGTACATAAAACATATAAATGTAGCATTTACACATTAAAATGTCCAAAAATGACTTCATCTTTGTTAAATTCCTGTCATATGTTTTCCTGTTAATGAAGTTTTATTTGTTTCTCGTAGTGGGCATAGTCTTTTTCTTCCTGTTTTATTTTGTTAACCCTTGTCCTGTCTCTTTTATTTCCCCATGTCTTGTCATGTTTCCCTCCTGTGTGATCACCTGACCCATTGTGATATGTTCCACCTGTGTCTCATTACTCCTATGTTCAAATAGTCCCTGTGTTTCCTCTTTTTTAGTCAGTTTGTCTTTTTTGTTCTCTGGCTCTGTCTGATTCTGGTTTGATGTTTTCATTTTCCTATTTTTTTAAATTATCTCCTTAGTTTCTGGATTTCATGTTTTTACTCTCTTTTAGTTTGTGTAATTTTGAATCTGCAATTTTTAAAATCTTTCTCTTTGTTCATTCTACTTTCAAGTTAGTGTTCTTGCTTTTGGGTCCTTTTTGATAATTACACTCACAATGTCCCAAATGCTTCAAACAGTGTTAAGAATCAGAGAGAGAAGTAATTTCCTTAAAGGTAACAGAGTGTTTCATTTTGTCTTGTTGCCAACATCCAAAGTTACATCAGTCAGAGAGTGAGGACTGAAGCCCACAGATGTGACTTGATGTAACATGAATCAAATCTAAATACATAACCTGATCTGTGAGCATTTCTGCCTGAGTCAGTCAGGTTTTTATCTAAAATAGTAGTTGTTTAACAATAAAAAAAAACACAGTCCCAAACTACTTCATGAATTTATCACGAGATATTTTTTTTCCCCACTATATTTAACTGAGGGTTCCCGAGAGGCAGAAATTAAATATTGTGCATTTGAAGCCACAAAGTGTCTGTGAAATTGCCTGAAACTGGTGGAAGAAAAAAGTGTGTAACATCACGTGCGTGTGCATCCTCGCAGGCAGACATGATGCAAACAGAACAAGGCACCACTCAGAAAAAAAATCCTCTATATTGCCACTTGTGTGTAAAAACTCCCCAGAGAGCCTGTAAGATGAATATATAGTAGTAATAATTTCATTTCATTTCAAATAAACTTCATTTCTCCCTCAAGAAGCCGTTTGAGGCAGGCTTTTTTTTAAAACAAGTACACCTAAATCAAATCATTCAAACTCATAAAGTAAAATAGAGTAAAAATATAAGTATCCATATAAAAAGAACAAAGAATGAACTATCAAATATGAAATTACCACAAACAATATTAGAGGCAATATGTGTTTAGAGCTTGTAAGAAAAAGAGTTTAAGTGCCAGTGGATGATTATTTTAGTCTGAACTCAGTGAAGTAAAATGGACATTTCTTGTATTGTGGCTATTCAAAAGTCAAAAGACTTCAGGAAAAGAAAATACTGTTATTAAAGAATATTCTGTGGAAGTTCTATAAAATGTTTATACATAAATTATGTGCTTCTGTTTTTCCAGAGCAGAGAACTGCGACTTTAAATGTTTATGTTCAAAATCAGATATTTAGAACCATTTCCATTTGTAGTTTAACCTCAGTGTATTTCACAGCCTGAGCTTATTAAATACATAACACTAAACATTTTATTGTTGATATTGATGAACTCTGTGAGCTGAGACTAAGCCTAAATACTGGGACACAGTCTTAAAGGTCACTTACTTTTTAATCCAAGAATGAGATTGAATATCATTACATAATTGATATGGTGATTTTAAGACATTTAACACTAAAACTTCACTGTGAGCAGTTTAGTACAAACTGGCCCAGAAAGCCGTGACTATAGCAGAGCCTGACACTGGTGTTGTATTTCATCATTTTTAAGAAAAATTATTATACAATATTTTTCATAAATGATGACAAATATAGCCATATAATCATACTAACACTTTGTCCGGGTTCTGAAAATCAAATATTCAGCTATTTCATTAATCCCAAGCTTTTATTTCACTTTGGCCCAGAACATATGCTCAGATCTAATACAATTAGAATGGAACCAGCTTTCCAAATAAGTCCCATTGAAATGTCGCCCAAATTAGACTCCAGCTTTGGTGACTGTCTCTCATATCACATTAATAATGGTGCAGCATGGCGAAACAATGGCACAACTGCTGATTAGAATGGTGTCTTTCCACATGAGCGCGACAGGAAGCGAACGCTGGCAGTTTTCTAATCGCTCTGTGCACCATCGCATGGGATTACGGGGATGAACTATTTGCTCCGGATGAAAATTGAGGTAAATCAATTTTCCATTTTCTTTTAGGACTTCACTCCTCTCTTGGTGTCAAGCTAATGACAGCACGAGCCACTGGGACAGGAGTCATTCATCAAAGGCGTTTTAAAGCAAACGCAGAGCCGACTCCTCTCTCTTCGCTTATTAGTTCAAACAAAATTACTTCTGAGGAGAGCTGCTTGCGGCTATCATGCTCAACTCATATGGGGGAGGGGGTGGTGAATGAATTGCTTGGATACTGTAGTGTCCCGGTTTGACATAATTATGATTTGATAGGTCAACATATGAGATGATGGGCAATAAAGGTTAGGGAGAATCTGGACTGGGAGAGATACTTGACGGTGCTTAGGTCCATTATGGCTGTGAGGAGTGTGTGCGTGTGTGTATGTGTGTGTGCGTAAGTGCAGACATCACTTCTTTTCATGTCACTTGTCATGTCTAAAAAAAAACATACACACACACAACACAAACACACACAGGAAAAAATGAGTGGAGAATGCAGTTGCTTCCCCACAGAGCACAAAGGATCACTGAACGGTCTGAGTTCAGGAGATGTGTACAGTCAGTGAGAATGAACATTAAAGCTGTTCAGGAGGCCACTTAATGAGACCCGTTTATATTTTCTTTTTTTCTTTAATTTGACACATCTGCACCTCTGAATTTGGGGGTTTAAATTCTTCTTTACAGATTAGAAAAGACTTTCTGCTTTCTTTAAACCCCTAAACAAAACTATTAACTCTCAAATCACATCTCTCTAACATCAATATCTCATCCACAAATGTGCTGTCAAAGGGATGCACCTGAAAAATTACCACTGCTTACGTAAAACTCCGGAGAAAAATTCAGACTGTGTTTTTAAAACAGGTCAAAAGCTTGGAGCTATAGACTATAGACCAACATATCCTGCCTGTTGTTTTTATACTCAGGCTGCAACTAATAATTATTTTCCTTATTGATTTATTCTCAAGTACTCGTTCCCTCTCTAAAAAGTCAGAGTATAACATTAAAATTCTGTAAAGCCTGTAATAAAAGCTAAACCTTGAGAACGCTTGACATTTTGACCCCAAAAAAAAAAAAAAACTTTCAGTATGATCAAAACAGCTGCTGATTTATTTTCTGACAAATGACTGGCTCTAATTCATCCGTCAAACTACAAAACTCAGACTTGTATCAGTATGTGGAGAAGACTGTGCCTACCAAGAAAAGGGTTCAGTGTTTCTGCAGGACAAATCCAGAGTGATCCCTGACGTGAGGTCGCTTCTTAAACAAAGAGCTTTAGATCTGGAGACAAAAAGGGCTGAGGGGGGTTCAAGGTGGACTTAAAATAATAAAAGAAAAGCCACAGACAGCTAAATCAAAGTTTTAAGAGTTTTAAGGTGGTCCGAAAAGGACTGAAGATGATCAGGGGTCATAATAAAGATGGTGAGAGGGGCTCAGACCCCAGGAATGGGCGAATAAACTGAATTACCTCTTCAACTGGTTTGTTTCTGGCCCCACTCCTCCTCTCAGTCGACCAGAGTACTGATGAGCCAGTCTCCCAGTCAGATCCCTGTCTTACCACTGCACAGATCCTCCTACACAGCATCCAAGACATGAACTGCACCCACCACAAACCTCTGCACCCCCCTGACCCCCGACTCTCAGCCTCTGTCTCAACCATAACCGCTGACCGGGTGAGGGGGAAGATGAGGGAGATAAGGTTGAGACAGGTCACAAGACCAGCTGGCATCACCTCCAGACTACTCAAGGACTGTGCTCACAGCTCTGTAAGGCTGTTTTTAATCTCAGACTGGAGTCTGGAGAGTTTCAGTCCAACCACTTCAGACTTTTAGCCTCAACTTATCACTCGGTGGAAAACATGGAGAGAATCAAACATATTCTACACATATCGACATGTGGGCTGAAAGCCTGACCACATTTCAAGAACATTGGCAATGCTGTGATTGCCGTTTTAGACAAAACTAGTCACTGAAATGGCTTGTGTGGTGGTGTGCAATTTGCAACAGCAATGACCTTGGCAGGATTGATTAGCTCTGTTCCATTTGATCAACTGATCAGCTGATTGGTTACTGTTATGTGACATCTTCTGTTTCTGCTGTAGGTTCACTGCACTCTTTTCTTTTGCAGAAGCCCTGCTATCTGCACCTCTGCAGCATAGACTACTCACATCACATGACATTAGGGGAACTTCACGTTTCACTGCAACACCCACGTTTGTCTGAATGGGGCCAAAGGGTCGTGTTTTTTTAATTTACCTGCACCTAATTTTACGGACCATCTTCTCCAGAAGTTTCTCTTTTTTGATCCACCCATCTTTTGAAATATGCTTAAAGGAAACAAACATGAAAACAGGGAGTCTTTAAGGACTTTTTCAACTGGTTTGTCCTGTGTCAAGATATTCAACCTTTTCGTTCTTCAACTTTCACAGAAGAGCGATGGAGAGCTTTCTGACTGGAAACATCCCAAACTGGCACGGATGTGCACGGCCCAGGGCAGGAAGTCTCTGCAGCGGGAGATAAAAACTGCAAGAACATCTTTGAGAATCATTTACTGAGCATCCGTGATATCTGTGTGAGATCTACAACTGCATTTCATTCTACAACCTTGTGCTGTAAAATGATAATTTAACAATTGTTTATCTCAAATCTTGATAACATTAATAATTATAACAATGCTGTTCATGTTAATATCATTAAATCAGGGGTTTTTTGGTCCTCAGTGTCTGACTCTTGAGCTTTAAAAAGTAAATTTCTCTGTTGAAAGGATCAAGGATATCTTATCTTATGGTATCTTTAAGATTAAAGTAAGTGGTGCATAGTGATGAGTGCTTAAGGTTCAGCGGTGGCAGTGGATTTCAAGTTATTGCCAAAGCTTGTTCGTACTCGGTGGTGTATTATAACTACATGAAGCTGCTTTTCCTTTTTTTTTTAGACTGGACTTACAGGACAGTCAGCAGACTGCTACAAGATAATCTAAGAGGTCAAAATGGCTCACATTGTAAATTACAGTCATCACCGTCTTTGTTTCAAGAACGCTGATAGATTTATTGACAAGCAGAAGTAATAAAGCTCTATCACGAGAAATCCTCACATTTCTCTATTGGCCCCTCTCTATTAATCCCACTCTGAATTAACAGAGGTTTTTGTTGAGATCTCAGAGAGTCAGTTACAATACTCTGCCTGGGCTTGAATATTCTTATTCTGGCAATGTTTTTCAGTGGTAACAAGCAGAATTTATTATTGATTTGAAGCAGCTCACTTGCTTCTCAGACTCTCCCGGTGCACACACCTGTCAAACCACACAGCGCGATTGTAATGCAAATTTTCTTTTATTCATTTTAGGTCTTTCTTTTCGCCTGCAACAAGGGAACCATCGATTCATCCATTATGTGTAACTGCTCATCCTTGTCATGGTGCGGGATGGGGGAGCGGGGGGCTGGAGACAATCCTAGCTGACTGTGGGCAGGGTTGGGGTACATCCTGGATAGGTTTTCAGTTAATTGTGGGTTATTTTTTCATTAATCTGTCAATTCTGTCATCTTTTTTGCCTCAAAAATGTTTTAAAATGTGTAAAAAATTTAAAACTTCTCAGAATATTTGGCTGGGCAAAGGACTTGAGTAATTCAATGATTATCAATACAGTTGTACATAAATTTTCTGTCAATCAGCTAATCTGAAAACCATTGGAATCAACTATTTGATTTGTGATCTCAAGTGCAATTCCAAAACCCCCTCATGACTCCATAATGGGTTATTTTCTCAGTCTCTTACACTGAACTGTTTTCACGCACAGTGTCCTACTGTTATTATGAATGGGTGAAACTTCACATATAAAACTGGTGGTACTCCTCATAAAAACACAGTTTTTTCTTAACATTTCAGAAACATAAGCTTTTCAATTGACAGAAAGTAAAGGTTGCATACAGATGAGAGTTTCATGACTTTAACATCAGGTCCATTGGCAGGGCTTGAGCCATATGATGATTTAATTACTGCTAAATTTATCTGAGATGTTTGTGTGATGAGGTGAAGGGATGGCCTGAGAGCAAAAAAGCGTGAGTGAAGATATGCTAATGTTTTTACAAGAGAAAAACACTGTGGGACATGTTGAAGTCCCATTACATTTCAACATGGTAGCATCAAGCTACCAAGCTACAGCTAGGCTTTCTTACTTTAAGCCTCTCTGTGTAACACTCGATAAGTGAGACCATTAAATAAAACCCTGTTGAACAATGATAGCAATCCTCATTTAACCAAACAAGTAGAGGAATTGAGGCACTGTGAGTCTGGAGGTAAATCATGCATTTGTGGTTTTGCAGCTACTTTAGCGGCTTCAGCAGCAAGCTAACCTCAGAGCCAAGCCTGTAAATGAAGTTTGACAAGCCCCCGTGTGGAGCAGCGGGAGCAGGAATAAGCCTCTCACTGCTCATCCTTCCTTTACCGCCTGGAACCTTCTGGATCACAGCAACAGCAAGTCGAACACGAAGGAGCTGATATGGAGATCAGCTCCCGGGGAGGTTAAGCGGCGGGTAACTACAGCTACTGCTCTGTATTTGCGGGTCGGCTCAGAACGTGACTTTGTAAGAGGAAATCCATGTGGAAATCGAATTGCAGCCTGTTATTTGTAATGTTCCGAGTTTTGTCAGTATTTCAAAAACATGAACAAGTCTCTCAGGACCGTGTAATGCAGACAGCCGTGTCAGGAGACAAAACCCTGACAGTTACTGCGTATACTTCAGAAAATAAACAGTTTGAGGATTTACGCTCAAATATGCTTCAATTGATATCAGAAATGGTGGCACCAGTAGTTTTAAAACAATAAGTGTATCTGTGACTTTGCAAACTGACTTTGATGCGTTGAGGAAATGGCATGCAGGATAAGTGACTGTGTTCTTTCAAGCTTTAGAAGAGTCTGGTTTCACTCCAAATACGTCCTCAGTGCTCCAAGATAAACAACATACATATGTAAGCACTCTCCAAATGAAAGATAGCGAGAAAGATTGCCGTAAATTTCTAAATATTTCAAGACTCTAAACCGTTTTGTTAAATTAGTCCTGCATTTCTGCATTTCCACTGGACTGTACAGCTTGTCTCTGCTTGACTCCACCACTTGTGTTGGTTTTCCATTGAGAATATTAACTGGTACCATTTTTTTTAAACCTCGTTAAAGGTTCCAAGTGAACTGAACTAAACCTAATTGGTGTATGTATGCCACCCCTTTGATATTCTCTATTATAACACTGGCGTAGCCCCTTGAGTGTGTGGTTAAGTAGGGAGCGATTGAGCATCAGAGAGTGGATGCGGGTGGAGCAGAGGGAAAAGGTTAGTAGGGAAGCAGTGAAGCTGTCAGAGTAGCAGGGAATGTGCAGTGTAGGTTACAGCTTGTGAGAGAATAAAGGCTGAAGCTTTTTAGTGCAGAATGAATCACTTAAGATGATTCAAGGTCCTTCATTGGGCAAAGCAAGTAAAAACCATATTGAATTGGATACGTGACATGTGATAACACATTTTAATATCTGAGACTCTATTCACACAATTTAGATTTTATAGAGCTTTGCTTCACAAAAGTTAAGGGGTCAAAACGTCATATCTGTGATGATGTCAAACAACAAAAACACACAAACAGCTAGCTATGACAGACAGGTAAGTAGCTATGACAATAAGCAAAGGATCTTGACAAGTGTTCTTTGCTAGCTGCAGCAAAGAACACTAAAAAATAGCATCTGTTTCCAAAAACAGGGTTAATCTGAGCTGTACTTTGCAGTGGAAACTGGACATTAATGTGATAAGTGATCTTAATGTGATAACCAGTGTTGGGCAAGTTACTTCAAAAACGTTA
>JAUZTA010000009.1:14050341-14064635 GCA_034780835.1 Ctenochaetus striatus
CGATCTTATCTTTTGGGATGCTAGAGAAAATGATTATTTTGATATGTTTGGATGATCACTTCCTGAGTCTTCCAGGAAAGAAAATATACTGTAATACTGATATGTCTTTATTCATGCAGCTTAATGTTGAAGACAATATGAAAATTCCTCAAGCTACAGTGTCCTTTAAAGACCACTAGGTGCTGTATCCATCCATCCTGTGTGTCATTATCTTAAAATGAACCTTTTATATTTTTATTTTTATATTTACCTCTTCCTCCTCTAATGCCATGTTGTGTCGCCATGTTTCTACATTAGCCAAGTATTGACAAACCAAACACTGACTCTGATGAGAGCCTTACCTGTTTTTCAATATGAACACCATAGGTTCACCAATGTGCTGTGTAACATACTGAGTGAGATATCCTGTAGGGAGCAATATCAGAGTTCACTGGTGGATGCCACTAAATCCTACAAACTGGACCTTTGAAGGCCACAGAGCTAAAGCGCTGGCTAAGACTGCAAGCAAGCAGGTGGAGGTTAGCTAGAGCCCATGGGACACATTAAATGTGTTTCTTGCATCCATGGCATTGGATATATCTTCTAGGAAGGAGGGCTGCAGCATAAAGTGCTTTATCTCTCTCATTTTCATCTGTGATGACCTGGACAAGCTTTGTCCAGCACAGCAGTACTGATCAGACTGGGCTATTAATAAACCAGACCCATGGCTTTAAAACCAGATCCTTTCATAAGTGTCAATCATTATATCTGTTAGTCATTTCTTCCTGTGTTTCCTGTTTTATTTAATGTGGTCTTGGTTCATGTCCCACATCCTGTCAGGTTTCCCTCCTGTGTGATTGTTCGCCCGCCCTCATGTGCTTCACCTGTGTCTCATTGTCTCTCCTGTCACTGAGTATTTGAGTCTTTCCCCTCCTTTGTTGTCAGTTCGCCTGTTTCAGCTCCCTGAGTCTGCCTCTGTTTTTTCTGTCTTGGATCTGCTACCTCATGCTCCTCATCTTATAGCAGTTTGTGCCGTTTTTCACCACTGGTTCCTCTGTGTCACCCTGAAAGCATCACCACTCACTTACTCACTCCCTCAGCCAATCAGTCTCAACCACCTGCACCTGTCCCCACCTTATATAGGCCTCACTCTCCCTTTGCTCCCCGACAGATTGTTGACGCACTCATGCCAGACTCTCCAGCAAAATCTTTTGGACTGACTTCCTGGCTTCGACCCTGCTTGCTTCGACTACCCCTCCTCGCCTCAGTCCCGGTAACCACTTTTGCCCTTTTTTTTTTTTTGTGTCTAACCTCAAGTGGTCTCAGTTTTTTCCCTGTTTCTTTTGTCTGCCTGAGGCTGTGGTTTTGTTCACTGAAAAAGAGCATCAGTTAAATTGTCTGTCCTGGAGCTCGCACCCCTCCCCCTAGTCCGGATGCCATATCAGAGACTCTAAACTGCCTGTTCATTCCCCACCCTGAACTCAAACAGTTTTTTGGTGCTTTGGAGAGAGAATTCTGACGACTGATACGACTTGTTTTAGCTGTGAGTTGAACTCCCTACTAAATCTAAAATAAAGGTCATTACCAAATAAACTCTTGTTACGTGTGTTTGCATTTGGGTCTATATACCTGTTTCAGTTTGTTAGATTCAGCTTTGTATTTTTCTTACCTTTTTGCATTTCCTTAGTAGTTCCCCTGTTTTTTGTCTGTTTTTGTATCAGCTTTTACTTATCAAGCTAGCCTTGTGTTTCTCTTACTTGCTTTGTTCATATCTCTATCTCAGCTTTATGGTTCCTCTTTGTAAATCTGACAGTGTGAGGAGAGCAAGATTCTGATATTCACAAAGCATCTTTACTCTAATGACACTAGAATTTGGTTCATGTCAAAGATTTATAAGAAACTGTTCATTTATTTATGCAAAGTTTGTCACTGGAGGGTTTTTTTTTTTTTTAATCTAGATTTGGCATGTAACAAATTCAAAGGCTAACATACCTGAAACCTGCAGCACAGTGTGGACATGTCAGCACACAGAGTGAGAGTTTGAATTAGCACATCCACTAAAGCTGTTTCAGCCACAGTCAGTTAAAGGCCAACAGGCTAACAAAAATATAAAGAGGCTAACAACACTTTCAGTCTGCTAGTTGTTACTGTAGCACACAACACTCCCTTCATCTGAGTCCTACTCATGTTTGAACTTTGGTCTGAGTTTCAAACACGGAGCTTATGGCTAAATTTTTCCATGTGTCCTCTTGCTAGACTTCTCAAAATGCTTAGCTCTCCCTCCAGTCAGCCTAATGCAGGCAGACGTGGTGGGCAGACTAACAGTTTTTCTCTCCTTAAGTTTAAAAAAAACAAAAAAAAACAAAACCCGATGTTAAAGAAAATATAAAAATCAGAGTATTTTTACATACATTAAAACTTGAGTGGAGAAGGATGTTAATTAATGCAAACCTTGTTCCAGATGAGACAGAAACGGCTTTTGATTCATTGGCCATGTGGCTGTTTGAAGCGATCAAACAGGTGCATGCAGAGGGGGGACGGGCCCCCTGCCTGCTCCTCCTGCCACAGAGCCACAGCTCTCCTCAAGGGGACACTGAGGAAGACATGTGCAGCAGAAACAAGGGCTTCACAACATCCGTTGATTTGCTTCGATTTGTGTAATACTTTTGATTTTTCTCTTCATAGTAACCGAGATGTGGGGAAAAGTCCTCTGCTGGGTGGCAGAGGTATTGCAGGTTGGGCTCAGCCTAAGTTCTTAAAAAGTTTTTCCGAGTATCAGTTTAATTAAAGTATACATACTTTGTTCTAAAAAAAAATATGTTTCTCTGCTGCATCTGTCTGAGCCTAAGGATCTTTAAGTACGCCTGCTGTGTGCACCTACGCATCATTTGATTTCCCCCTCACACTCGAGTTATTCTGCCCTCCTGTTGCTGCATGGCTGGCGCTTTGGGACTTTTTTACAGTGCCTAATAACAGCAGCAAGCAGCAGGTTTGTCACACGAGTGAGAGTTGAATTCTCTCATCCTAACAATTCAGGCAGGGTTGGAGGGTGCAGCATATCCCCCTCAGGCAACCCGACGTCCAACATCTGTGCCTGTAGCTTGAGCTTTAAATGAGCTCAGAAGCTTTGAGACTTTTAATTTCCACATAAATAACAAATAAGTAGGATCAGCCCCACAGTATTACAGTCCAGTTGTGTTTTTAAGCTGAGGGGCAGAGGCAAAAAAAAAGACAACTGCACGCTCACATAAAGCTGTGATACATTCCTGATGCATGCATCCTGTGGTGAAGATTAAACTTGTTCTATTATGGGCATAACTATGATTTACAGGTTTACTGCAACACCTCTGTAGTAAAATCACACAGGGAGCTTTTAATATTTATCCATTCTGGTGCATGTAGAAGCACATTTTTCTACCATGTAGTACAGCCCATATCACTGCACTGGGTTTTATCCACTGGAGGATCCACCACTGTTGGTGGCACAAGCAGAAGACAGCAGAAAACAAACCCACACTGAGGAGCTGAGAGCAGTAATATAATTCATAAAGTAATTTAACTGAGTTATCTTAAAGCACAAACGTAGCTGGCTGGAATACTTTGCATTGCCAGCAAAACAAAATGGCAGCACAGGAAAAAGCTGAGTGCACTGTGTATCATCAGGAAAAGAGATATAACCTTAAACAGCCAGACAGTTGTCAGCTCTGTTTGAGACTCTGGGAGCAGAAGAGTCGGGAGCCTTCGGCAACCACTTACTCTGTTTGCAGTCTGAATTTAAAACTTCACCGTATTTTATGTTAAATTGAAATGTTTTATCTTTGTTTTAGGTGTTTTATTTGTATACTTTTGTGTGCTTTAAAGTGGTTTTACACTAATGTTCCCTCATATGCTCCATGAGTTATATGCTCTTCTGCTGCTTTTATGTTTTAGTTATTATCTCCGGAAGACAATAAAGTTGTATCGTCTTTGATTCCACACAAAATCGGTCTAATTACTAGTGTTATATTGTTAGTGTCTGTATGTTTCCGTTTTTAAGGAATAATTCCTCAAAATTGCTAAAAATATATGATGTTCACTTTACTTTTACATTGTTACCAGGCTCAACAAGAAGAACACATTTCATAATTTGTGTGATGAATATTTGTAGGGGTTCTGTCATAACTGCAGAATATTTGCATATAAATATTTTTCTTTCTGACTACCGCATACTCTAAACATCAAGTCTTTCTGCCACCTTTTATGTTTGCTCCTGCCCACATCTAGACTCTAGTGTGTCGCAGTAAACTGTGATGAACAGTGAGATATAACCGGCTCTGAACACGGCTCTGAAGTGGTTTTCCGAAAAGTCTGCATCAAGTGGCTGAAAGTGGACAGTGTGTTCTAAAGGAGTTGGTACAGACCCAGTAACTCACAACAATGCGGCCATTGGTAAACCTAATCTAATGCCCCTTTCACTACCCACAATGCAGTGCACGAAAAAAATGAAGGAGCTACTCACAGATGCAAAGTGAAAAAGAAAAGTGTTAAATATAAGGTACTGCATTAGTTACTTATTATAATACAAAGCAGTTATGCACATTAATTTTTGGTCTAAATCTTGCAAGAAGTTTTGACTATGACAGTGCCCGGTCTGTAATATGTACAATTACAGAAGTGTGTTTTCTGACATTTCATTCAGAAACCTTAATGTTATATCACAAATACCACATCCATGCTTAGAGGAGTTGACTTCTCACAGAAAATATACTGTGAAATACATATTTAAATACGCATTTCACATACATCTCCTCAGGTTACACTTGAACACAACACTATATTTATTTTATTCTGTGCAGTCAACAGCACGCTAAAACAAATCCTCTTCCATCATAGCAGCAGGTGTTTTTTTAGCATTGCATTGACTTCCTTTTGTGTGAGTCACACATATTGACGTGTTTTACAGCTGCACTTGTATGAAATCATCACTCTGCATGAGCATGATAGATAGATAAGCATGTCAGTGAAGAGTCTACCTTGTAGAGCACAAACCATTAACAGCAGCCAAATTTCATACAAAAGTGGGGGGGGTCTTGTCAGTGTGAGCTCTGATTCACAGGTTGGTTTTCTTTACACCCACAGCTACACACACACACACACACACACACAGACTCTGAGCAACCAGAGAACCAGTTGGATGTTTAATGTGCAATTGCTGTAAAAATGAATCCTCCCCCCTTCCCAAGTGGCTCTCATCAAACATTTACGTTTCCAAAAGAGGATTAGCCAGCCAGGCTCCCGATGTGGCTCTGATAGTGTCAGACACTGAAAGGAGGCGACTTTATTTGACACGATTCACTCTACTTTGTCATCAAAGGATTAAAGCTGCATGGAGCAACTTTGAAGAGAAAGAAAGCCACCTGACGTCCGCAGTTATTCGCTATGGTTAGCCTGAAGTGATGCGTAGAGAGATTTATATACATGTGATGAAGACACAGCAGCAACGATGATTCAGCACACAGAAACATGGATTATACTGACAGTAATGGAAAGGAGACTGCTATTAAAAAACACGAAGGTCAGCTCGCTCACCCCTGTAAGAAATGTTAGAGCTGTCCTTCGCTAACATTCACACTGACCCCTAGAGAGCACAATATCCAGAATATTTGCATATAGATGATAACATGGAATATGTCACGGTATTGCAGTGTAATGTGATTGATCTAATTTTTGAAAAATTCTCTGATCTGGTGCCATGGTTGTTTTTTTTTCCAGACTTAACAAATGTATCAGTCGACTTTTTCATTTCTGAATATTGTTTCTATTTTAAAAACCTCTTTCTGTCTCTCCCTGCTCAGATTTCTGGAATAATTGAGGTATTTGGGTCATGCTGTCAATAGAATATCATCCCTCTGTCATGTAAGGACTTCCTTGGAAACATTATTAGCAGAAAATAAAAGATGATCAGCATACAGTCAGGTCTTTATTGATTTACTCATAGAGAGGACTACTCAGTGTGATGAATGAAGACGTATTACGCTGCAAACTGTAATATCGCCTGAGCGACAGCCGTTTTAGAGGCATGATATTACCATTCAGAGTTTTTTATTTTAGACTAAACTATGTCATAAAAAAAAATCCCAGCAGTAACTGCTCAGTAAATCACCAAATACAAAGATGTATCCATCATCTTTCAAGCGTTTATTTCACCAGAGAGCCGGGACCAGCGTGGGAAGCTCGAAGTAGCAGCTCCTTTCACATTCATCATTAATAGAGGCGAGGATCTTGCATTGCAAGACTCTTGGCCGTGTCTGCCAGCGTCTTCATGAACGTCCGCCGGAGACTTTAAAAAATAATATCTAAATACGGAACAAGTGGGCCAATGGGGGAGAGGTACCTGAATAAACAATGTTGTTGTGTGGCTCCAGGTCCATTTAAGACCAAAGTAAAGGGTTGATAACACAGGAAAGAGTGTTATCTTAGGTCCCTCTGGTTGTGTCCTTACTCTAAAGCAATGTGAGCCACAGTCATCTAAGTTGAAGAACTGCGCCACTTGAAATGTACTTTATTTTTCCTTGCCATTGTTGCCCTTGAAAAGCTGAATCTCACCATCAGACATTCTGACTGTGTCTTTTACTGCAGGTTCGCCTTTCCTCTTGTGACTCTAAAGCCTCTAGTGTTTTCAGAGACACACTAACAGCCTGCAGCTTACTGGGATAAGGTGCTGCCTGGACAAATAACATGCAATTTACAACACCAAGCTGTAGTGCTGATCACCCATTCGATGGGAATATTCTTTTATTATATGCAGGAACTGTTTAACAATGCAGATGGCAACTGAATAGTGATGCTGGGGAAGGAAAAGGGCAGAGATGTTGAGGAAAAATGCTTATGTTCAGAACATCCTGTGCAGCCATTGTACTCTACATAAAGAGTCAGAGTTAATTAATCTGTTGCAGAAGGACCAAAGACTAGGGTGACCAAATTTCTAAATAAAAATCAAGGACATTTCCACTTCAGCTGTCAATATGCTGTTAAAATATTAGCCAGAAAAGATAAAAGGGGGGTAATTGTGGTTTCATGTATTTTGACAGTGGTAAGTGAGAGGGAGGGAGAGTCTTCACTGCCAGAGAGGCGGCTCAGGTAGCCAGCAACATATTGGGGAAAGGTTCACTATGTTTAAGGATCATGTGGTTGACTGTGTGTCAGCGCTAACCAAGCTAACCCAGCAGGGTGCAGCAGGAACAACCCCCTGTTACTCCTTGGGTTTCGTACTTCACATCTAAACTTGCGTCAGGGGTCTTTAAAATCTAACACAAAATTAGTCAAAGTTACAGAGAAATTTATCCCCTTATTAAACTGGTTTAACACTTGTGGTGACACCTTGAAGTCAATGTATCATAATTGCTAGCTAGCTTCCAAAGTGAGTAAATAAAATACTTGCTCACCAAAAACTACAACTACTAATAATTATCATGAGTAGCATGCATGAAGTGGAAGCAGAAGAGCGACGTGTGTGAGGGGAAACTCAGAGGACCGCTCACGATGCATGAATGCATACTATCGAGCAGCTCCCTCTGTTGGCCAAAACCAGCACAGTGCAATTTAAATGTCAACTCAATTCCTAAGTCTTTCCTGACATGTAAATTATCATTTGCTTACTTACTTTGCTTGGTGTTTTTCACTGCACATTAAAACCTGGGGACATTTACAGAGGACAGCTTCAGCCAGGGACAAGCCACCATAATGGGGCCCTGTCACTTAAAAAATGGAGACGTCTGGTAACCCCACAATAGACAGTGCTAGCATATTTTATCAGCACTCAGGGCTTGTTTGAAACACAATAAAGTAGTTTGCAGAGGGTGGGGATTTAATCATAACACATGTAGATGCGCTGCTCGGGTTCTGTTACACCACTTAAAATCCATCAAGGGTGAGACATTACCAGAGGGGCTTTCTGTTATTCATCATAAGTTTCTTCTTACACTGATGCGAGGGTGTTTAAATACAGGGCTGGTTTACAAAGTACTGTTTTATAAGCATTAATCAGGACTGTCTCATTATCTTACGACTAAACTGTCTCCACAGATGATAAACCTCATTTAGCTTAATCAAAAATGACTCCCAGATACATTACTAGGTTATTATTCATGACAGGGTTCAATGCATGTGTCTGCATTGTTATCTAGTGACAGTGTCAGAATTAACTATGATTTAAAATAATATGAATGTGTTTTTAAAAATGTTTATTTTATATCATTTATGCAATTTAATTTTCATATAAATATTTATGGAGCTTAGCTTTGCAATTTCCAAATGTCATATCAGTTATTCAGGTCACAGATAAACTGACATGTTGAAATTAGCAGTACATGACAGTATCGCTGTCTGTATGCTAAGCGGTCATTTAGAGGCCAAACTCACTTATGCTGACACAGGCCTGACTAAATTTTGCTCCTCTTCCTTTTTAAAAAACATCAGTCACGGCTAAATGAGTTACAAAGCTTAATGAGCTATCAGTCATTTTAAGCTTGAAAAATAAAGCTTACTGGCTGTTTTATTCATCCACAAAGGAGTGTGGCAATGCTAACAGCTCTGCGAGGCATATCACCAGCTGACATCATCAAACATGTACAAAATGTGTGTTTAAGCCTGAAGAAAAACTGCACTCTTTGGGGGTTTAGCCTTCTCTTCTGGATTCCTTACAAAAACAAGAACATAGATGCTTTCCCCTGCTCTGTGCGTTCAGTAGGTCACTGGATAGCCACCCCCCCCCGGCAGTTTTGCACATTTAATGGAAGTAGTGAGGAGACACCTTCACTGTTGTCGAAAGCCTCTAAAACACATCCATAAATCTCCAACATGGATTCCTAAAAAAAGATCAGTTTTTCTTTAAATTAGGGACAACAAATTCAATTGCAAGAGAGTTTGCCTAGGTTTCTTTGGGAGCTTTATTAACCACCTGCTTGAATGTTCGCAACAAATGCTAGTGAAAAGAAAAGTGACTTGAACTGAAAAACGTTCAAGGTAGGCAATGAGTCAAAGCACATGAGACAAAAAAAGCAAATAGGACAGATGGGAAAGTGGCCAGTGCAAGCCTCTCTGAATGTAACTGTCGGGAGGAAGCACTGCGCTGGAGTTTAACACATCCAGAATCACAGGCAGCATTCATATCGATTGTTAAGTGGGAGGCAGCAACCACCCACACATACACACACACACACACACACAAGCATACAGACAGACAGCCATATAGCCATATAGGAGCAGTTGTGTCCTGAGTCTGAGCAGAGGAAAGACAGTCGGACAGGTAACTGCGTAAATCACAACCCACACACTCACACCGACACATATAGCGGACATTGGATTAGTGTGATCTCATAGCACACAGACTCTGAGTGTCCATCAGGGTCCCGACTGCAGATTTAAATGCCAGAGCTGGGAAAAAAAGAGCACAATGTTCCCAAGTTTAATGGCTCTAAAATGTGGACACTTTGAGTGGTCAATTTAAAAACTTCAATAGAGTTTGTGATTGTCATCTGTCATTTGAAGTTATTTTAATGTTGTATTATTCAATATATTTAAACCAAAAGTGGTTCAGTTTATTATGTTTGATGTAAACAGACCGACTCTGCGGTTCTTCTTAGCTCTGCTGAGCTTTTTAGTATCTTTCAGTTCATTGTTTTGGCTCCATAATCTGCCACTTTACTGCTCACATGAACCCTGTTAAACAGAGTTGCTAAAAAAATCCTGATAAAAACCAGTTTTGGTATTTTTACAAATTATATTCTTACAATTTCATCCAATGTGCTGCATCAGCTGGCATGATTTTTTTTTTTTAACTACACAGCCACTTCCTTTGTGGAGACAAAAGCAAAGCCAAAAGGATAGTGAATATTACATGTTCATTTGCCAGGCAGCCAGAAATATGTCTCCAAATGAATAACCCAGATTCCTAATATTATTACATATATAACATGGCAATATTACAGCAATGCAGACAATACAGCAGGGTAGGATAATGTATTTAACATAGCCTCAACAGCCTTAAACAAGTTTAGTTTTAGACTCTAAGTGATGTCACAATCAACTGTTGACAAATGTTAAATGTGCCTAATGGAAGTAGGTAATGCTAAATGATGATGGTTATAATTAACAAAGTAACAGACAGAAAGACTCAACACAAGAAAAGCTCCAGTTCTTGTTTTTTTTTATTTCACAAATAACAATGGAAAGTATTTTGACTGAAAAACATCCATTTTTGCCTTGAATGTGCACTGCCCAGGACAGGAAGGCTCTGCAGTGACTAAAACACCACCCAGAACATCATTGGTAAGCATATACAGAGCATCACTGTTATCCTTAAGGTGCCTGCACAAAGCCTGAAGAAGACAATACTCTACAAAACAGCTTGTTCACCCTGCTGCTGTTGTCGATGTACCTCCAGACTACAGAGAAGCTTTTTTAAATGTAGGCTGTGAGACTGCTCAACTCATTCTCTGCAATTCATTATAAAAAAAAAGAAAAGAAGAGCTTATTGAGATGAAATATTTCTTCATCCTTTTAATGTTGCTCATCCTTTGTTTTTGCAAGTAGCCTAAAGTGGTGACAATCAGCACTCATTGTCCAACCCTGTGTTTTTAGAACGCTAAACAAACTGGCCTCTACCTGGCATAACTGTAATTTCAAAATGGTCTTTTCCACTTTCAGTTCCATTAATATTTGTTGTTGAGGCAGTTTTAATACTCCATTCAATGCATATTTGATGAATATACATTTGTAGTGAGCTGATTCTGTAGGAACTGTCTTTGGGTTGGTTCACAGGAGACTGAACATCTCCTTGACACGTCGATAAAATTGCAGGATGGACAAGAGATGTTTCTGTTGAAGCCATTTATTGTAGTTATACACAGTGCAGAGCAGCAAGAGCTGATGAGGCTTGACCATTACGGATTTTCCATGAATGATAAACAGAAAACACTTGACCTACAAAACAATTAACTGATAAATAAAATCACGCTTCATTACAAACCAAACAAATATTAGTTTTCTAGCCTAAGGGAGATGGCTGGGCTTACTACTGATAAGTTATGGAGTTCTACATTGAAAAGAAACATTCCTTTAACAATTGCATGCGAGTTACGCATTCTAAATTAGGTTACATTATGAAATCATGTGCACCCACACATAATACATCTGTAGTCTCACAGCATACAGGCAAGATGGAGACAGCAATTTGCAGTAAACCCTAAAAATAACCAGCATCACTTTTTTTCATGCACAAACAGGGGAACATATCTGAATCACAGTCACGGAGAGCCCTCATATGTGGCGAAACAAAGGAAAATCGGCAGCACATGTAGTCATTGATTGACTGTGAGTAGGATTAAGTGAGAAAGGGCAGATCCATTTTATAGAAATAGGTAAAGGATGCTAAATGGCACAGTTCATTTCTATAGTTTCCGAGATAATGATCCCGAAGCACAACTCACAGGAGGATGTTGAAGATAATCGTGATATATAAGTATGAAATATTGATATTGTGTTAAATATGCAAAGATTGTGTAAGTAATACAGAGCCAATTAAATCATTTTTGTATCCCTCTTCTCATTCTTGCTCGGTATAAGTAGGTAGAGGTAATGAATCTGAACAATGGCTGCCACCAGGGATGAACAGAATTGGATTTTTGTGTGCAGACTCCATCTCCCTCCACTCTTATAAGTGCAATTCATTTACCAAAAAAGGGATAACAAACTAACACAAACACAACAAACGAAAAAACACAACTGCCAAAGTGGAGATGAACTTGATTAGTGATATTTTATTTATTTATTTATAATTTTCTATGAATATGGTAATAATATGATTATCATTAATTCTTTAAGCCACCATAATCATGTGATGGAATTTGAATATCAGTGTCATGTAATCTGAGTTTAGTTATTACCGGTTGAATTCGGGGGGTTTTTGTTAAACTTTTGTTGTCTTAGTTTCTTTTTTTTCTGTTGTTGTTGTTGCTGTTGTTTTTGGTTTTCATGAGCACATCATCTTTGTTAAAGAACCTTGCTCTCAGTTTCCCTCAGCTGTTGTGTTGGTGTTTTTGCTTTTGGGTCCACTTTTGTGAAACCTTGACAATTGTGGCATTTCAACCAAATATATATATGCATTGTAGCTGTTGCACTGCGTTTTAAAAAAAACACAGCATCTGGTAAATTGCTAGTCTTGCTAAGTCCTAATGTAACACGTCTACACTCATGCACAGCTGAAATAAATGAATGGAGTCTAATAATAACAACGCACTTATGGAGATGACACTGACATTACAAGGTCATCAACCCGTTTGACCTGTGACTCAGCTCTGCGTCACCACGAAGAACAACACGCAATCCCAGTCCATTTATAGCTCACACAGCTGCATGCTCAGACTACTCATGTTCAGTGAAGAGGTCATTTGTGAGTTTGACCAGACACATAACAGGTTATTAGTGCTTTTGCTACACTGAGGGCAACCTCAACTTGTTTTTGTTTCAGCGGAGGAAAAGCTCTTCAAAACCCTGATTCATATGTTTTGGTTACAGCTGCACTTTTAATCCACTCAGGTTAATGATGGACTGGATGGCAGGTTTGGTTTACTCCTATACGGATACATCAAGTAACAGATGAGGCTGCTTTAACAGAGATCATATGTGATGGAGTTGAGAGGGATGATTTAATGAACTGTAGTTTTGAGTTTAGTTTTTTTTGTATTATTTTGTTTACCCTTGTTTGTGTCTTATGTCTACCTAAGTTCCTCTTGTTATTTTCTATTTTTATCAAGATTACCTAGTTTTTGTAATTTAATAGTTTCATGTGCACTTTTTGGCCCTCTTGGTTTTTGTTTGGCGTCAGATTTTTTTGTAGTAAAGCTTGCTTTTTTTTTTGTTTTTCCTTGAGTGGCATGTTGTGTTTGGGTCCATTTTTGTTTAAACCATGACAGCTGGGCTGTGATCTGACAATTTTTTTTTTCCTTTTTTCAAAAAATTAAATCAAACTACAAATTAGATATGCCAGCCTGTAAACATTTTGAGAAGCAGGTACTCATTTTGACATCAAAGTACACTGATATGATTTGTCACTCTAAACTTTATAAAAAGCATCTGAGTTCAGCTTTGAATGCGCAGTACTCTAAACTACCAACAGGAGGTAGCAGCATCTGTCCTGCAGCCAAGCACAAGAAGAAGAGTTCAACCAAACATAGTGCTAAAATAATTCTCCTGCCTTCACCCAAATTTAGGGTGGGGATGATCATGACTGACAAACGCTTAATGTCATTTCAAGAGACTGCCATGTCGATTTTACCCTTCTCCTTCTCCATCTTTACTCCAGCTGACTGGTTCGTCCCTCAAGTGAGGACGGCTCTTTTTTTGTAGAGGTAATCAGACTTGAGTGGATGTGGAGAGTTGACAGCAAGACAGCAGCAGGGCCTTTTAAAGAAGAGAGTCCATTTCTCCCTGAAGTTTTCTTGCAAAATATCAGTAGCATTGGCAATTCATTTTTACCCACTGTGCATAATAACTTAGAAATTGCCCACCAAGAAGTTTCAGGTAATAATCCAGCTAAACCTCTGGCCACATTGGTAATTTTTCAATTTAACAGGCAGCATTTTTTTTTTTAATTTGAAAGTGGAAGTCCTGAGCACAAATGTGAGTTTTGATCATAAGAGTGTTTTACATAGCAGCTTTTTTTCCCCATCACAACATAAATGTATTTAAATACATTAAAAGTACAAGCTATGTAACAATTAACCAAATATACTATTTCCACTTTTTTAAAAAAAAACTGAGTACGATTCATTTGCAGATATTGGTTGTTTGCAATAAACTAATAATCATCAACAAAAATATTTTTAGGCAGATGTTCCCAAACTGACATTCACTGTACAGGCCTATTGTGGTATATCCTGGTGCAGTGCATATTATATTTTTATTTGGTCAACTTACACTATTTTTCATATCAATAGTCAAAATTATTATTTAGAATAAAAGCTTATGGGTCTCTGTGTGTGTGTGTCTCTTGCAGAATGCTGATGATTTGAGAAAGTGTTGTAATTTAAGCGTTGAAGTGTGATACTCAAATACTTTCCCAAGGTTGTCAGGTTTGCAACGTGAATAAAAACAAAAAACACTACAGAGAGTAAAAAAAATTGTATTGCTGCATGTCATGGGCACGTGTTATAAATCTGAGTGATTAAGATACATTCAGTGTCAAAGCCAAAGTTAATGTTCTACGTGATATCTACCAACAATGGTTTCTTATTTTGAACAACAATCAGTAATTTTGAGGTTAATTCATGGTCTTA
>JAUZTA010000009.1:14068027-14083640 GCA_034780835.1 Ctenochaetus striatus
TGCTTTTCCATTTTTTTTTTTTTTTTGGCTCTCTCAGCCTCTGCTCCAGGTGGAATTTCCATTGATTAAAACCAGACGTGGCCTGCACTCCTGTGTTCACCTGACCAGGCGCGGCTCAGAAAGATGAATCACTTGCAATGCTTTTCTATCAGTCCACTCTCCTTTCACATCCATCCCTCTCGCCTGGCTGTCGACTCCAAAATGAAATGACCCGCAGACTGATTGTGTGTAGGTTTAGGAGTCGATACGGTGATGAGCCTTTTTTGTTTTTGTTGTCAGCTGTGGTGTGTGTGCACAGGGCTTATTTGGCGTAATCATCGGTGCTTGAGGTTCGCTCTGTTTGTGTTAATCTGTGTTTTCTGCTTAACTTCCAAAAGAGTTTTGTTTAAGAAAATCAATCTTCTGAATTCCAAGTGTCTCGCTTTATAAACTTAAAAGGTGGACCTTAAAAGTTCTGTTTAATTTTGTTCTTCACAGAGCACGGCCGCTTTAGGCAACTTGGATTCGCAGCAGTTTCAATGGATTTCAATGGTGAACAAAGATTAAGGCCAAAAAAGGGTCACAATATTCACAGTCGTCCACTATCCCTAACATGCTAGCAATCATGCTGCCTTTGCTAAAATATGCTACTTCCTGTGGGGTTTTTAAACAACAGATGTTCCAATAGCAACATTTTTAAGAAAGTTCTTTTAGACGTGCTGAACATAATCATAGTTCCTCCACAAGATAATGCAACATGTCCGTGCTGCACCTGTGGATCCTCAGTGCTCCTCTGGAACGCATTTTCTTCTTTATCAGTGTTGTGACGAGATGAACATGCTGAAGGTTCGGGTCAACAGTGCAGAAGTGAATTATACAGCTGGAGGGGTTTAAGAAATTTCTGTGTGTGTTTTTTTTTTTAATTTGGCTTGACCATTTTATGCATTGACACACACTAACCCTGCTATGAATCTACAGAGATGCCGTCCTCCAGGTAAAAACAATCAAAACTAACGTAAGAGTCTATTTTTGGTCCAAGTCCCAAGAAATGAAGGGTTAAAAGCTCGGACCGCCTCATGTTTGATTCATCCCTAGCAGGGTTAATTCTTATTCTCCATACAGGGAGAGTTTCTTTCTCATTAGGAGTTGGAGCTGTGTTTCAGTGCTGCAGGCTGAAAGCTGTGTTAGCTTAATGCACGTAATACATTAGGCTGATGGAAACATTTCACTCAATTTTCTACCAGTAATTTACATAGTGGAGGGTATAAAAGCATATGAGTTGCGCAGCTTCAGCCGTTGAAAAGGCAACTGATTGCCATAATACAGCTGATTTCCTCTCTGTTTGAATTTGCTTTGATGCAGCTGCAGCATAAGAAACAGAATTCAGTTGCATTGTGTGGAAAGACTTCTGCAGGCAAGCTCTCTCCGAAGGTGTGTTTTTTTTCTCTGGGTTTGCGTGGTGCTGCAATGCACCCTTCCCCTCTCGTACCTCTTGTTTCATCTTCCTCAATCGCCCACTCCTTTCTTTCTTTCTCAGTCGGGGTGATACTTACTCCCGTCTTCGCTCGGCTCAGCTCTCTTCTTCCCTTGATGGCATCTGACCAAGGGGAAAAGATGGAGAGTTATCCTTTCTCTTCTCTTCTCTATCCTTTGGCTTGATAAATAATTCCTTGCCCCAATCATTCCGTTCCTTATCCTCAGGGCCCCACGCCTCAGAGTTAGTGTCTGTTGCAGTATATATGCATGCGACACCAGGTGCAAGATGTGTTTTCTTCTCTTTTCAGTGCAGCATACGATTTGCCTCTTTAAGAGAGAAATAACCACTTCAGGACTGCATGAAAGAATCAGTCCTGTGTTTTTGAGTGTAGCAGCTCTCCACCCACAAAGTCAGGGGATTTAGCTGGATCCTATCACTGTGCATGCTTTAATGATGCAGCTACTGTCAGAGTTCTTCCTCTTGTTGGGATTTGAGGTGGAAGAAAAGTGATAGGAAAACGGAGATCAAGCATTTGGGATAATGAGCGACGGAGGGTCTGAGTGTACTCTTCTGGGGATATTCTGACAAAGCTTCCATAGGAAGACTCAAGTTCCAGGATTAGAGATGGGAAGCTCACGGTGGACACCATAAAGCAGTCAACTCTGAATCTCGTGTGAAAACTGTGCATTTATGTGATCCAACCTGCTTCATTGATCTGTCTACTGTGATCTCAAGTTGTGGTTCAGCAGAATATTGAGTCTGGAATCTGTCAACGAATCTGCCTTCTTTCATGTTAAATCAGTTAGAGCTGGGGTTTGAAAGCTCTCAAAAAATCATTATTTCAATCTGATTGCACTGGTGAACCAAATTCTTCACTTTAAACATATGAGAGCAACTTAATTTTACAATATATTTCTGCCACTAGGGGTCTCTTTATCAAAACAATGAAAACAAAAGATGTTGCAAGAAGCGTGGGATCATGGGATTTGTTTATTTTATTTTTAAACAGCCACCGTATCTGAAAATTTATCCAACTGACTCAGGCAGAAGTGTTCATAGACGAGATAATGTATTATAGTTTTATTCACATTACATTTCGTTACATTTGCTAACTTCCTTTATCACTCAGTGACTGATGTAAACCCTGGAAGTTAGAGGCAAGCATCAGAATCAAACCGAACTTCATCTTAAATGCAGTTTACAGATTTCTAGTTTGAACATTGTTGACAACAAATGGGACAATGTAAATAAACAACTGAACAAAATATCTGTTTACCAAAGGTTATAGCTTTGAATTATTACTGTGAATTGCTCTATTTTTTGTGCAACAGAAACAGTCAAATTTTTAAAAACAACTCTTCAGTCAAATAAACATTTGACTTTAGATATATTTATGTGGAAATATTACATATTGTACAATGCAGTAAATAATTGAAATACTTCTCTAACCAATGTAAACAGAATCAGTCTCAGTAGTCTAATAAACACAGTCCACTTAACTTGCATTTACTCCCTTTGTGCTGGCTCTCTCCCTCCCCCCATCTGCCCCCATCTGCCCTCACTCATTTCTCATTCATAAGACAGTTTTTAAGGAAGAGGTGAAAGTATTTATTAGCAAGCCATTAATAATTCACTGGAATTTAATTTGCATCCAAGGACGTGTTCACCATTGAAGATTTAAAGTCCCAATAAATCTACAACATATGGCGAGAGGTCCTCCAAACCCACCCCCCCAGTCTGCTCCACTTCTACGCGTGTGATTCATTCAGCGCCGAGTATAAAGCAAATAACACGGCGATGCTGCAAAATACGGCAGAGAGCAACTTTTCTGCGTTTGCTATTTATCATGAAGGACACAAGCGAGATGTCTGCCAAACGCTCTGCTGTCACTTTGCAAAGTAGCATGTAAATATAATTAAATGATGACATAACCAAATTATGTAAGAGCCGCTAATGGAGTCTGTAACCTCTTTCAGTTCTTCACATGAACATTGTTGTGTCAGACAGCTTCAGAAGAAGTGGACCAAAAGTGAGGAGCAGAATTAATGGAAAGGGGAGCAGGAATAAATGCAACATTACAGGGAGCTCTGACTTTCCCTGACTCGGTTTAAGAGAGTGTTTAAGGAAATAAACCAGACTGTATGAATGAGCTGATTTTTTTTTTTTTTTTTTGTGGCGGGCGAGACAAAGTGAGTGTGACAGTGGTTGGACAGGCGCACAGAGAGAGGCAGACTCAGAGTAACATGGAACAAATAGAACCATGAGTCACATTTGTGGGAGAAGGATGGGCTGCTGAGGGGGAACACAAGTAAACAGGATTATGAAACAAACCCTCAGGCAAATGAATATCATTGAGAGGTATATCACTGCAAACAAAGATGAATCAACTCCCTCTGGGTGTAAAACTTGTCCCACAACCAAGACAAACAAGGAACAAAATCTCCTTACTTACTTTTTTATGTCCCAAAAAATATTCTCTGCAGTTTTTCTTTTGCTTCTAAGGTCAGATTTCATATGAAATAGTTACTTTTGTAATATATATTTTACCTCCTGCTCCCGTGGATATTCATCCACCCAGCATGATAAAAACACAGTGTACACTGCTCTCTATGAGTTTTAATCATTGCTCCGCCATTCCTAATAGACCGATTATTAGCACAGGGATTAATCGACTCATTTAAATCTCATGCCTGCCCCCTTGTGATTTGCTTCTGTGGGCGACTTCCAGTCTCACTAAGGAGAGGGGACAGCGGGGAAGGGTTAAGATGGGAAGTGTTTCCCACATGTACTCCCCTCATGATGTGTGTTTGCTACCCAGCAAGAGCTAACAAGGAGTGCAAGACACTTAAACCACTTTATCTCCCGACTAGAAAGCTTCATTAGATTGGGCGGGCAAGGGGAGGTGAGGACAGGAAAAGAGAGAGAGAGAGAAAAGGATTGGAAGGGCAGGACGAGGAGAAGGGGGCAATTAGTAACCCGGCTAGGATGCTTCCTCGGTAAAGCTCACAAACAATCAGCGGCTCTGCAGATCTAGAGCTACATGCTCCTGTGCTGTTGTACTTAAAAAAAAGAAAAAAAGAAGAGATCCTGCAGTACTATTTATGCTGTAGTTGTTTTGTGGTACGTGTTGTGGCAGTTTTATGAGGCAATTTTTCTGTGTGAGTGTGTGGGTGTGAGGGTGGGTGGAGTGGTGGTGGGAAGGAAGCATTGTGTCCAGGGTGGATATATACACCATGTAAGCACAATGCCCTTGAATCTGGCCTTGGACCTGCGCAGCATTTCATCCCGCTCACTTCACTGTCAAGAGATCAAATAACAGCAGAACTAAGTCCAGAAGTGGGGTGGCAGTAGTCCACACTTCTTTTCTTGCTCTTGAGGGAAGATGCAGTCAGACTCGCTGCTTCTTATTCTCTGTTTATTCTGCGCACCATATATAGGACTCTAGAGATACTGACACCAATGACATAGCATTGTCTTTCATTATTTAAATTATCCTCTAGTTTATTTAACTTTGTGTGCATTTCTATATTGTGCAGTAAGCCTGTGTAATCTTTATTTATTGCTTTTTTTTTGTTTTTTGAGTTCTGTGACTGTTCAGTGGCAGAAGGAATGAAATAAATTGAAATGCACAGAGCAGAGCTCTCGGCGAGTAAACATGGCTGTAATTAATGTTTAAAATGTAAAAATTGGTTTTACAGATAATTTATGAGGAAGTAAATGCAATTAAAATGTGTTTGCCAAAGCCCTGGTGTACACAAAGTGTCTTGTCGTGAGCAGAACTGAATGTGATTGTATATAACTTTGCGTTTTCAGATGGGCACCCTTTAAGGCATCTTTAAGAACAACTTGCACTTCACTGTATTCACGTGTTTCAAACTCTGCTGAATACAACAAGAGAAACATCAGAACAAAATGTACCAAAACACTAAAAGTAAAAGTACCCATTATGTTTTATGGCCCCTGACAGTTTTATAGTACTTTGTAATTTCATCACTACTATTTATGTGTTCATATGTTAGCAGCATTAATGTTTAAACTAAAACACTCAAGGAGAAATACCTCAAAATTGCTTTAGTACTTAAATAATTGCACTTAGCTCCTATTATTGCAGCTGTCAAACAGAACAGTGAGCAGTTCATGTGCTTAAACGTCACTTATATGTTCTCAAAAAAACATAAACCTTTTTTTTCGTGCAAGGTACAGTATGACAAAGAATACGTTAAGGTTTTGAAGTATTGTGCACATTTTATTCTATATTTTAAAACCCATCGATTCCATGAGGACAGAATGGCGATGAAGTGGTAAGCACTGTCTAAACTGCAGGTGTGACTTTGCCTTTAAATAAGTGATAAACCTGTGGAAGCCTGGAGATCATAGCGTGAGCTGGAAAAGAATTCAGCCTCCAATGGCCCTGCGCAGGATGCTTCATTGCGAAGATGAGTAAATGGATGGATGGAAGGAGTTTATTTATAAGAAAAAGTTGACCTATCACAGTAATTGCTCCTGCCTAGTTGTTTCAGAGCAGAGATTTGTCCTTAAGTGCTCCAACAGCTAATTCTCCAACTAAAACAAACTAAATCCATTGCCTACTTAATTTATCATGGTTACAGTGCATCTTACTGGTCTGACATCAGCAAAAAAAAAAAACAAAAAAAAAACCTGCTTGCTATTTGCTGGAAGAGCTCTACGTTATCTCAAAGACACTGGTACTTTTGTGGTCACATATTACTCATCCAGATCAAATAACAGCCAGACAACACGGTGCCTGGAAACAGAGGGCAAAGGTAATGTCAAAATTTGTCTTAAGAGGGGGAAAAATGATTATATACCTTTCGAGAAGAGTTATAGATATTTATACAGTACATACAAATTGAATTTACACAGGTGTATAAAGTACGTGTATGTGCTTGTGTATGGATTTGCATATGAATGCAGTGCAGCCTTTGTCTGAAGACTCAGAAAAGGACTTGGGAAGGATTTCATATTCTATCTGCGTTTATGTTTGTATTTTGCTGCTCTGTCCTGTGTTGTTGTGGTGTTGCTGCATGCTGAATCCAACTGCAGGACACAGACACAGAGGAGACGTGAAGCTATGATTTATTGCAAGGCATCAGTGAATGGAGGTGAAGTGGAGATGAGGTGAGAGGGGAGATAATGGCTGGTTGATGACCGATGGGCGATCCATTCATGACTTTAACGTCTTCAGAGTCAAGATGCAGGCAGGAAATACCCCCGGAGAACAATAGCACCCTGGAGACAACGTGTTCCTTCTTCTCTGCCTTAGTAGGTGCTGCAGAGCCCTGTATGCCAACACAGGAGCAGCTTCTTCCCACATGATGAACAGCTAAATTCAGTCATACAGTGTCAATAAAGTGCAAGCACCCAAACATCCACTCACTGCCATGCAGACTTTATTTTTAACACAGTTTTTAAACACACATATCCCCATGCACTGTCACTGTCAGCAAACTGTGTGTCCTGCTTGCTTTACATAATCATCAGTAATCCTGCACGCTGTTAATAATGTATGTGTGCATGCATATTATGTACATAATTCATTCCACAAACACATTTATGTACTTTTTATTCCTTATGTCTTTAACCTATTTGCACTTGTAAAACATGCATTATTGCTGACATGTGCACAGAATTTTATCGTGTGTACTATTATGGTGTTGGCTGTGGATAATTTAAATATAGTACCTAATTTTTTTCACGTCAGTGCAATATAATCCTGTTAGTCTCTATTCTTTATACTTCCACCATTGTTTTGTTTAGTTTTTTTCATCCTTGTTAACAGCTGTGTGTTTGTTTCTGTTTAAATACACTGACAGTAAAACCAGAGTCAAATTTCTTGAAATTTTACAAATGAGGCCAAGTCTGACTCTAATTTTGGAAGAAGGCAGAGCGTGACTGGGGTGATGGGGGGCAAGCATGTGAGCGTGGCTGGGTAAAATCACACAGAGATGGCAGGGCGGGACGACATGTGGTAATGTAATAATCCCGGGAGGAGACGGCGAGCGCAAACATAAAACATGGAAACAGCAGATTCTGAAAAACGACTGGAACTTTAAACGGCTTATAAATATGAGTGTACCGTAGCAGAGACAATAATCGGGTGACAAGTGGGAGGAGAGCAGCTGCTGCTGATACACAGGAAGGGTGACGAGCTGATGGATGGCAGGTGTGTAGGCCGAGAGAAGAGCTGATTGGTGGCAGGTGTGCAGGTGGAGCAGGGCTCCAGGACAGAGAGGAGCAGGACAGGAACAACACACACACATAAACACACACACAAGCACATGCACCAGGGACATGGCAGGCGAGGGAAACACACAGTGTGCCTTTCATTGTGCTAATGGCACTCTTTGGTTGCCTGACTTTACATCTCCTCCTCATGTCTCAGCTCCTCACAGCGAGGAGTGATCATGATATGTGGAGGACTCTTCAGGAGCCTCCTCTCTCCCATCTCATTTTTTCATTTGATGATGATAGTGGAGAGGAAACCATTTATGGATCACAGGAGCATTAAGGATGTGAGGATGTGAATGAAAACACTTTGAGAGACACAAAGGAGCAAACGAGAGCAAAGGCTGTGACACAATGCTTGGTAATTAATGTTGTCTGTCAGTTTTTCCCAATATGATGATGACTGGTCATCATCCTCTCTAACTGTGAAATGTGGAATAAAAATGATTCATATGGCTCTTTTCTGATCTAACTGTGACTGTGGTTTAGATAAGTTTGGTCGATTAAAACTACTTTGTTAGTTGTGTTGAAATTGTTCTCTGCAAAGTTGAGAATGAACCCTGTAAAGTCAACTTTCAGGCCCTATGGGTAAGACATCCCTTAACCCACAATGATTGATTTTTCGCCGCATAGGGAAAGTAGAAAAATGTGTGACACATCACTGACATATTGCCACTTTCTAAGTTGATATAGCATACTTGTTAGCAAACTGTTGCCTGTATACACATTCAGCAGATATGTTTATTTGGAGTATGTTTCTGTCTAAAGGATAAATTTAAGTCCAACATCGTAACAACTCAGTTTTTTGTCTTCACAAACACAAAAATCAGAAATATCTGGCTCTTTAGCTGCTTAATGCTTCAGTATGTTCATGCTGATACTCACACTGCCTGTCTGCTGTTTGGTGCAGAGCAGGTGTGTACATTTTTTTAATGCATCTTAGTAAAAACAGCTGCCTGATGCCATCAACAAAAATGTTATCTAAGTGGAGAAAAGTAAAGGCAAGTGAGGCAAAATCACAAACTGAAGCTTCTTTCTCACTTCCTGTTTGGATTATAGTTGGAGATGCATTGTGCAGATTGATGCCTGCTGCCTGTGATCACTATGCACCTACATTTTAGAAAAAATATGACCAGCTTTGACAGAGGCAGAAGGTTATGACAGACTTCCCTCTTCAGCAGGCTGAAGGTTTGAGGCTGTGGAGACATGACAGTGAAAGTGACCTGAGATCGAAGACATTTGCACCAGATTTTCAGTCTTGGTTTCAGAACTATGAGACTCAAATTGATGAAGTATTTTTTCCCACACAGCTAGTCATGTCATGTGCAGTGATAGTCATGCTGACTGGTCAGTGAGTTAGTTATTTGTGTTTTATCGTTTTGTAAAATCACAACATAAGTTGTCTAGGGATGGTCGATGAAATTTGTGTTAATGGAATATTTCTGTTCTACACATAAATCTGATTCAAGACCAGCAAAGTTAAAACCTGACAGGTTAGTTCATGTCTGTGAAGGACGTGTTATTATTTTATCATTGCACTGATGAGTTAGCATCAACGCTCTTCATTTTTCATCATAAAAACACTGAGCTGCTGCAGAAACTCACTGTAGGCTGGTTGAACAAGTTGTAAGGTGCTGTGACAAGTTGATATTTCTGCCTGCCATTTCAACTCTGCGACATGTGTTGACTGTGTGACTCTATCTTCTTGTATTTACAAGAGCCAGATACAGCAACCAGAAGCTGAGAGACAGAACTGGAAATGGAACAAGTGAAACAAGCTCAGCAATATTAAATCAATTAAGTTCTATAAAGCTGGGAGGAACTGTAGAGTTAAATGTACATTACTGAGTGTTTAGCACTATGAGCCATGATCTCCTGTGTCACAGTCACACACTCTTTTGACCCCTGTATTCTCCCTGACCTGCCTCAGAGCGCTTCCACCTTTGCTCTTGACTGACATTCACTTTACACATTTACACATTTTCTCATTGTTTTATGAGGATAATTCTAAATATTCCTACGCTGTTTTAAATAGGTCATTGCAGCAGATCAAAATGGACTACATATGATTTCCCCCCAAAAAATACATGGCACACACACACACACACAAATGCATACACAGGGGAAACAACTGACAAGTAGGGCTAAATGCCAGACAGGTGGTCAGCTGCAGGCAAAGCTGAGGAAAAGGTTTCCCCTGTCAGAACAATCCCTCGTCCAGACTTCATCCGGAAGCATATTTAAATGGCTTTCAATTATAATTCCTACTGCTGTGCCCGCCTGTTCATTTCATCTTATGGAGCACTGATTGGCCACATGTGACTTGTCTAAGAGCACTGTTGGTCTTTCAGTATTCATATATCTGAGCAGACGGCCTTAAGTTCCTCTCTAGACATACTTTAGGCTCTGTTATGATTAATATTTTGCTCTGAAAAGAAGCTAGAAGAACATCTACCATTTCTTCCTTATTGAGAAACTGTATGTACTGCTGTTTATGCTATAGCAGGTTGACAAGTGACAGAGGTGTGTCTATTAAGATGGTTAATGAGCCTCAGACTGAGGCTCCAACATGTTTGGGACTCAGCTGAAGAGTCTGTTTCACACCAAAAATTTGAGATTTTGTCACTTTGGCTTCAGTGATGCATTTGTTCATGTGTTTTCTTTTTTCTGCCTCTCCTCTTCTGTGCTCATTCTCCGTCATGGGTGTGTCATTCCTCTGGCTTGATGGCTCCTCACCTGCACTGCACTCTGTAATCAGGCTCACCTGATCCAGACCCACCAGCCACACACAGTATAAAAGCTCTCTCTAGCTTGTTTGCTAACCTAGCTTGTTAGGGAACTGGCTTATTCTCCCTTGTGCAACGCTTTGACCTCTCTTTTCTGATGAACTAACAGCTTTTTCTGTGTCCACGATCATTTTCACTCTCAATTTCCTTGTTCTATCTCTCTACAAAGGGCTTCTTAATTTAAAATTGCCTCCCATGCTCAAACCTCTCACCACCAGCCATTCTCAAACTAATACGCTCCCTCCTCTCGTCTAGCCAGCTAGCCTGACTCTCCTCCAGTCCAAGCCTCCAATAAAACATCCTGACTCTCTCCACACTCCGTCTTGGCTTTTGGGTCCAGTAAAACCTGAACCTTCGCATTTTTATTTGTTTATGTTCTTTGTTTGACTTGTTAGCTTGTGTTGGGCAGTGCCTGACTCAGCATTCTTGGTTGTGCTTATACAAACTTTCACTCTGTACTGAAAGTCCACTCTGTGCTGGAAGTTTTATGTTTGGCTTTCAAAGTTTTGATGCTTCAGATCTAACTTTGCTTGTGTACATTTGAATCTCAGATTTTAGGAAAGTCAGTTCAGAGTCAAGGTCAGACATTTTAGGGGACGTAAGCATTTTGAGAAGAGGGCATGCTTCACGTTGAATAGATTTTAGATGGAGTAGAGTGATCTTCTGAGAAAAATGTGAAAGCAGAAAATGTCACCCTGATGGCTCCCACATTGTCCTTTGCGATCAGGACATGAATGTTTTGTTATTTTAGACTTATTATGTGAGCATGGGTACAGCTCCTGCATGTAGATCACAGTTTGAACAGGAAGACAAAAATACAGTACATACTGTACCGAGCAGGCTGAGGACACACATACACACATAAACAAAACACAGAAATAGCAAAGACAGAAGGAAGGCAGGCAGGGAAAGCATTCGGAGCCGAGGTGGTAAAAAAACAGACCCATAGAAATTGAAACACTGGGCCTCTCTGCCACTTGATTTGAGGGCCACATCTGCTTTTACTAGTAGCAATTGGGAGAAAACAAGATACTGAAATGAGGGCAATTTCTTATCTGCCAGCATTTTTTTTTTCTTGATGGTCACATGCTGTAACTCCCATACTGGCCTACACATCCCCTGTAGTCCCCTGCTGTGTAGGCGATGCATATTCCTGCAGCTGTTTTTCAGCAGGTTTTTTTTTAATATATGTGTATACTGTTCCTTTAACTCCTCGATGAGCCCTTTATCACTATTATTACTACAGTCAGTGTTATGTGTGCTGAAGGTCTTTAACTGTCAAACACCTCTTGCATAATTGCTCTAAATTCACTTACTCTTGTGCAAGTTTTAGTCACAGTGTGCAACACGTAGAAGGAAGAACAAGGCACAGAAATGTTGCTCAAGAATTTTTTTTAAAAAAAAATTCAAAATAATGCCTGCTGCGGTTATTTCATCATAATTTTTTTTAGCCCCACTCCCAGTTTGACAGGCAGCCAGACTCCCTCGGTGACTTGAACCATATAGGAGGAAAAAAAGGCAGGAGGAGCGTTCAGTGAGAGTTTTTTTTATTTTTTTTCTCCTCTCCGTCACTGTCTCCTCCACTGAGGTTTCCAAGCATTTGCTCAGACAGCCTGTCAGCTGAGTGTGCTCTCCACGGAGCGGTAAACACTTCCAGGGCAGCCCCTTGTTGACTCTCTTCAGCTGGAGTTTACTCTTGGATGCTGTTGAGCCTTGGGACGCACCGAGACTTTCTCTCTTTTTAAATCCAATGAGATGAGCTTTGTGTTTTTTTTGAGCCGCTTGCAGGAGATTTAACCCCGGTGTGGCCGCTAGTATTAGATGTCTTGGACTTGTGCTGTTTCCAATCAGCGATGCCTGTTGCTGTTTTACGGCGAGGAAACTCAAAAACTTCCAGTTTGCGCGTCGTTCGTTTGCGGAGAGAAGGCTGCAGAGATGTGCGCACCAGCTAAAAAAACACGCAAGTTAGAGTGGAGTTAAGTGCGTGGGGGTGAAGAGAGGGCAGCATTTTCCATCAGCACCAGAAGCTCTGAATGGACCACTTGATAGTCCTCACCCTCACTGGATTTGCTTTTCATCCTTGGATCGTTTTATAGAGCTTTATAATAAAAAAAAGAGAAATATCTCGATAAATTATAGAAGAGTTGTGCTCAACATGGCTGCGTTGAACAAAGGTAAGCAGCGAGAGCATCAGGGGAAGTTTTTATGGCCTGTGTTTGGAGTTTTAAAGGCTTGGATGTGAAAGCAGTGTCTTGATGTAAGAACGAATGTGCTGTTTTGTCTGCTACGAATGTTTTGTTGCTGTAGTTTTTGTTTTAATGTTTTCACACTTTAAGTTTTTACCAATGAATGTGAGGGGCAGAGGGCGACTTAGCACTTTGGTTTCGATTGATATTCATTAATTTGTTTATTTATTGGGAGGTTGAAGAGAATTTTATGCAGTTGCTTTCACAAAATGCCTCAGGTTTGACGTGTTAAAGATGTGTGTGAGTGCATGCGTGTGTGTGTGTGTGTGTGAGCGTGTGTCAGTGGTGTGTGTGTGTGTGTGTGTGTGGTCATCTGAGCTTGAATGGGAACGGTGATACATTATTACAGCAGCGGGGAGCCGATTGTTCTCCTGTTTTGTCAAGTCAGACAGACACCGCTAGAAAAACACAGGAAGTCTAGCAGATATGTTTACCATCACAATAAAAGCACGTTTAAGGAAATAAAATGATAGTTTCGCATATTGAATTTTAAATAGGTGACACCATGTTGGTTTTTTTTCTCCTTGGGTGTAGACTAATGGTTTTGGCAATTGATGGCAAAAGTTAGAAAAAATACAGTATTATTATGTGTCAGTATTTAAAAAAAAAAGGTGCATGGAAAGCTCCAGATTTGACACTCTGAACTAACATAATGTACAACAATGTTAACTACTAACTTAAAAACCTCTGTACTTATGGCATCACTCTCTAAGCTTGTACTGATATGTACTAAACGTTCACAGCATCTCCTCCTATTAGTTAAGAGTCAGTTTGGGACCAATTAATTAACTAACACTTATTTAATTATTTCACTCGCGCTTTCAGTGCTTAAGTAACATTAAAGCCTTTATTTATTTCAACAATATTAAAAGCCACAACAGATATTGGTTTTTTATACACTAATAAAACCTAATATAATCCTTATATTTCCCTTTAATGTATTTTTTTTGTTAAGCATTATTGTTCTGGGGAGTTGTTTCGGGGGAAAAAGTTTCATGAGTATCAAACAGTAAGTTGTTCATTATTTTTCAAAGATACAGCAGAACAACCAAAACCTTTTTCCTCTTGGTTTTATTTTGAAATTTGATACCGGAAATACATGCTTTCCAAGCCATGTCGCTTGACAGTGGTGCTGGTGTCTGATCGGAGTGCGGCAGTATTGAAGGTAGGGGGAGGGGCTGCGGTGAAGGAGCAGAGTGTTGCAGGCAGGACAGAGCCGGACATGAGGGAGAAGGGGAAGCACGTTAGCCGGTCCTCCGGCTTCGTTGACCGGCGTGTCATCGTCCACCGGTCCGCCGATCGAGGTGCGGTGCGGTTCTGTACTTTCTGCTTACTCTGTGCTGGTTATGCTGAGGCTTTGGTGGCTGTTAAACCCTCTGCTACAGCTCTGTTTTTTTTGAGTGGTGTGATTTGTGAAAGGAGCTGCGTTTGGTTTTACAGGAGAGCTCCAGATATACCGCAAAGTGGCTTTGCTGCTGCCTCCGATGGCATCTTCTCAAATATTCTCACTGTCTGTCCTCTGAAACGGCCAAGCATCCGTCCGGCTTTGCGGTGCAGCTCCTTGTTGTTGTCCTCCCGCTGTCAGATAAATAGACAAAAAGAAAAGTTGCAGGGAGCTATGCAGGTGCAGTGAATTGGCCTATATATGTGTGTTAGCCTGTGTCTAAAGTCTCCTTTAAGTACCAGAGGCAGAGGGGGCTTGTTTTTCTTCCTGAGCTGCCGCATCATCGCATCTCTTTTTACCTGGATTGCCTTTTGAAGTTAACAGGATTTTAATGATTTCACTCCCCCTCCACCCCCACCCCCACCAGGTGAGGATGCTATGACTGGGGACACAGACAAATACCTGCGGCCTCAGGACCTCAAGGAGCTGGGGGATGACTCCCTCCCCCAGGAAGGGTACATGGGTTTCAGCATAGGAGCCCGCTCAGCCAGGTAAGCACCTGTTATTTGTATTAAACGCATAGGAAAGCAGTTAATGTAGACTTCTCTGGTGCAGTGCTTTTAACTACTTGCTCCAGCTTGTCCTCAAAAGAGTGTGGCCTGATGTATGTTTATCAGAATACATTAATTAAAGTTTTTGACATAACTGTTATTAATGACATTGTTGTTGTCAACCTGTGCACACAGATTTATGACGCCATAACTGATATGGAATACAGTTTTCTCTAGATGTATCGTGTATTTTGGACTGGAACAGGTTATATAATGTACAGGCCCTCAAATACGCACATACACACACACACACACACATGCATATATACACGCACACACACACGCACAAACAGAATAATGGAAATCGCCAGAGAAAGCAGCTGGAAAGTTGCCATCTAATGATTCAACCTGACATAATGATTCAGCGTTTTGTGTGGCCTCATTCAAACGCAGTGAGAGATTACAAACGGCCCACAGTTGTTACACAGGCGATCTAGACTCTATCTTTGAGCTTTGATATCTTCTCAGTGAACAGCTGCACATCAGGATTCGGCGCAGGCCCCGGCCACAGTTTCAAATAGTGGACAAAGTGTGTTGTGGAAAACTGGCAGGCTCCAGTGAAAACACATCAGCGGCACACAGGACAAGTGCTGCGCAGCGTCAGAGTGTATTGTGGCCACAATAACAGATGGCAGATGCACTGCGATGGTTGCACTGATAAAAACAACTATACTAACTGTGACAGGAAGCTGCTTACATCAGCGGGCCACAGCAAACAAGGGATACACCGAAATAAATGGAAAGATTCAATGTAAACAAGCTTGTTCGATGAGCCTCATGGGTTGGTCATGGAAAGACTTTTGAAAGAGGTGATGGAGGGGGATTATGTGAATCATAGCTGGAAGTTTAGGACATTAAAATGATTAAAAAAAAATACAAAAGGA
>JAUZTA010000009.1:14118512-14135072 GCA_034780835.1 Ctenochaetus striatus
GGGAAAATCGGGGCTAGGAAGAGTGCAGAAAACATCTTAAATATTGAGTATAATTCAGTTTTACCTAAAACAATTATTTTTGACTTTTTGACTTTGACTCTCTGAGGAGATCCTACTGGCTCACCCAAGATACATAGTGCAGAAACAGACCAATGGTGTGCAGAGTGACTAAGACAAAGATATCAACCTATTACATGTCAGAGTACAATCAAAATGCTAAGGTCAATCTTTTCATAAACAGTGAATTTTTTATGTGAACTTCTCCTTATATTTTTGTGCTAAAAACACTGAAATGTCTTTGACATGTTGCAGTGCAGTGCAGCAACAGCAAAAGTGCATGCTGCAGTCATGAAGATTGTAAACTCATTCAGTAATGCTCGCTAGACACATGAGCTAACACAAAATTGATAAAAGGTGAGACTCCATCACAAAACCTCTGAGCGAACTGAGTTGAGTAATGGCACATTTTTTTGCGTTCATATTTTACTTTTCGTACTTGTTAGAGCCAGAATATGTTATTTTAAAAACAAAATAATCCGGCTGACAGGATTTGACATTAATTGGAGAAATATTCTGCTTGACCTGACATGTTTCCACTTTGATAAATTGTTGGTCATTGAATTTAACTGCACATCAGATGAAAACACATCCAGGATGTCCCCATGTGTTTTTTTCTGCGGTACAAACCAAGTCGAGTCTGATTTGCCTCGTTTTGATGCTTCAGAGTGTACACTATATGTAAACACTCCCACACAGCCTCTCCTCAGCTTCAGCATCAGTCTTGTATGATGAAGAGTGAAAGAAGACAGATTCTGTGCAAGTAGGGGGTAACAGACAGCCAAATAAACAGGTGCTGAAGGAGAGGGAGATGAAAGGTAAGACAGGCTTGAGATTGGAGCATGAGAAAAGAAGAGAGAGGAGAAAGAGATATGTGATCCTGTGCTGAATGAACACTGTTGAGGTATTCATGCATTCTCAAAGTCAAACTTCAAACACAGGAGAGAATATTGCACATCTCTCATCTTTCTTTTCCTTTGTGTTTTTCTCTGAGAAAGGCAGTATGTAAATCCCATACGCTGGTGAGGTACCACTGTAGCTGTTTAAAGAATACACAAATTCCCAAGTTCATTAATTGTCTCACATTTGCTTCGTCTACTTGGAAGGAGAACAGGCTTCATTTCCTACATATTTCCTGTCTTTTGAGACATCGCTTTTGTTTGTGAGACAAAAACATTGCAGTAAAAAAGTGCATGGAGGATCCTAAGTAGGAGAGGACACTATTTTAGGATTACAAAAATGTTAAGGTTTGGTATTGTTTTGTTTTTTTCAGTTTTTTACAGCTTGATTTGAAAAAAACAAAAACAAAAACACAAAAAACAAGTACCTACTTAGTTTTACCTGTGAGTCTCTTGATTCACTGTGACAGTTGGGAGGATGGGAAACATGTGGTCCGGGCCGGTACAGTGTTTGGACTGAAGTGACAGACCTGTGCACACTCACAGGCTATCTTGTTATTCAAACACTCGCACTGGTTATGTCACAAAAAGTCCACAGTTTAGGGAACAGAATGAGTCACCTTTACTCAAATCAGTACAGTAAATCAGTACAGTCCCAGAATACCCGGCCTGTTGTGAGATAGTGGGTGTAAAAGTGAAAGGATAGATCAGTGTTGAGGAATTTTTACATTAAAAAAAACATACAGAGGGCGAATGTTGCCTCATGCAGGTGTTTCCAGACTCATCCATGGCAAGGCAGCCCAAACAACATTAACTTATTGCCAGGGCACTTCTTTTTATCTTTTAAAAAATGTATTAATATTACACGATATTCTAAAAAACCAACATGGAACAGTAAATGCAGAGTTAAAATATGCTGCTTCTTACTTGCAAGTTTTACTTGGCAAGAGGCTTTTTGCAGCTGGGCAGTTTTTATTTTTGAACTTTTTCAAACTTTTTTTTCAAGCATTTTCAATTATCTTTGCTCTAATTTGCTCTACTGCAGCCCCAGGAGGCCCCCAAATTTGAAAATCATGGGCTTACTGCACTGACAGTTTTCATGCAAGTGGCAAGTACAAATTTAATTTGTAAGGAACAGTTTGAAATTTTGGGAAATATGCCTATTTGCTGTCTTAAGTTAGATGTGGAGATCAATACAGCTGCCACACCTTTCCAATATTTACAAACCTACTGCCAGGGATCTGATTAGCTTAGCTTATCAGAAAGACTGCAAACAGTGTGACACCCCCTCTAAAGTTCACTGTGAAGATGTTACAACTTCTTTGTTTAATCTGCTCAAAAACTTCCATTGTACTTTTAGAGGTGGTTTCATTCTGTAATTCGTAGCAGGTAAAGCAACTGTCTGAACTGGTTGCATGGCAACAAGTCTTATAACAAGACTTCAGGAAGGTAAGATACTGTTCTCAGCATTAAACTTTATTTCATTTGGTCTCATATTGTCCTTCATATTGCATCAAATAAATGAATTAAATGCAGATAAGGTTAAAACAGCTATGACCAAACAACCTATAAACTTTAGAATTGTGGCCATGGATTAGTTGAAAAAAATACAAATAAAATAGAGTGGGAGTAAATTGTGGAGATTAAACTTTCATCTTTTGTTGTGGCAGTTATTAGGAGGATAAAATTAGAAATTTGATGCTGCTGTGTACTTATTATCCACTACTATTTTCAAGCTTTTATTTTATTGCTGTTTGTTCCCATTTTTATTGTTTTTTCTTAGATTTTTTTCCGGGGAGAGCAGAGCCAACACATAGTGTAAATGTCAAGATATTTTTAGTGCATAACAGATGGTATCAATGCAAAGTTCATGTAAGTAAGTCTATTAATGAAATATTGTTTTAGTCTCCTTGTGTTTCTGTACAGAACATTAAATAGACAGTTATCCCAGCAAACACTCAGATGTGACATGTCCAATCAAGACGTCTTGTTACAGTTCAAAAACTTCTCCCACACTATCTACAACAGTTTGGATTATGACTTTTGTCTCTCACAACAATACAAGCCTGAAATGATGAAACTTGAATGGAGTTTACATGTAGGCATACAAAAATGGCATAAACCTGTTGTATTATTGAAAATATTTGCCATTGATTAACTCGAGTCATTGCGCATCAAGTGGGCATCAGGGGGACATCCAATCACAGCTGTTTTAAAACCAAGGTATCAATAAAATGTTGGGTTAGACAGAAAAAAACAAAGACAAAGGATTCCATTTTTCTGTTTTACAATACATTTAATATTTCCTGGTTTGTGAAATAGGTTCTGACTGGACATGGAAACAATGTCCCCAGCTGGCCGTCCACCTTGTAGGCGTCCAGCAGGCACTGTCTTTGGCAGGGGATGGAGTGTCTCTGTCTGACAATTGTTTTCTGGGTTATGTTTAGAAAAACCCAGAACTTTCTATGATCATTCTGGAGCCAGCGCCGCAGTGTCTGGGACAGCAAGGCGAGAAAGTGTCCAGGCTTTGATATAGCTCATTGCCTGCTTCAATGTGTCTGTGAATATTGAATCAATGAGGCACCATAGCTCAGAAAAACCAATATGTAATTTCTCCCCAGACGCTTCCTGCTCCCTCGCCTGTTTGCCCCTGGAGAAAGCAAGAGTTCATTCAATAGCCATCATTCAGCTGAAACTTCAAGTGTGGTGACCGTGCTGCTTTCTCAGACTGTATTGAGTCCATACACACCGCAGCGTCAGAGTGTGTGTTTCTGTGCCTGCTCTAAAAAAGCTCTAAAAGTGGGTCAGATGGGGTCCAACACCATGGTGACACAATCGTCATACTGTTAAAAAAAAAAAAAAAAAAAAAAAAAAAAGTTTTGATGTTGAAGTTCTTACACATGTGAAGAATAAACCAGACAAAATCACCTGAGTCCAAACTGCAGGTGCAACAGTCAAAAACAAAACTGCTGATATTCACTGCGTCATGTAAAACGGTCTAGAAAACGTAAAAAAACAAACTGTACAAAAAAAAAAAAGCAGACAGACTGTTCTGACATAAAAAGAACAGTAATGGCATTTTCAGATGAACATAAGCAGCACATTAGCTGGTGGCTGATGCTGATAATTGGCAAGCAATTAAATAACTGACCCTTGTTGCCGTGGTGAGCCATTTATTCTAGTTGTCCTTCGTGGTTAATCATGCTCTGTCTAACCTATATTTATTGTCAACCTTTCTTTAATGAGCTCAGTTTGACAAACCCTTCAGAATGAAACGTACTGACGCAGTGGCTAAACTAAAAGAATTCTCAGGTTTAGCTTGAAAATGCTTTTTTTTTACATTAGTTTTTAGATGCTATCCTCATGTTGGATATCCATTATGTGTCAATTCTACACATTTCTTTGCTACTCATTGTGTCTCAATTTTTGTGTTGTGCCCTAATTTAGCTTACACAAACTTTCCAATTCTCCACCCCTGGCAATGAGAACAAAATGTACTAAACTGAATCTTTTATTACCAGAGATTGCATCAGAAATATGCAGATGCCGGAAGATTTCTATTAGTCTGCTCCTGAAAAATTATTTATGCAGTGAAATTGCGTGTCAATGTTTAATTTACTTCAAGTTATTGGATGATTGTGTCCTCACTCTGACAAGGGCAGAGTGTGCTGGGATGATGTTGTTTTCCCATTATGTAACAGCCAAAAGTGTAGAAAGAGAAGAATATAACAAAGCAGTACCACGTCATTATCCAGGTATGACTTAATACATGTTTTAAACTACACACTAGCAATTTCACAGAATAGTTGACTAGCCAAATATCTAAACTACCAGCTGAAACTGTGAACAGTTGTGCCAAATATCGTTATTTTGAGGTTTTAGCATTGCACAGTAGCAATGACTCTGCATCTAGAGCAAATATGCAGATGGGGGCGCTAGTTGTAATCAGCAGAAAGTAACATGGCTGCACGTTCCAATGCTCGACTTCAATCAACAGAGTGGAGATACTTTTCCATAGTAGACATAGATTTGTATGAACTATCATTTTCTACATTATGCCATTGTGAATACAGAGAATTTAAGGCAATTACAGATGGAATGACTCATTTACAGGAAAGCAGTCATGTAGTTATTGTAAACAAACTTTATTTCCAACAAGTCCAGACCATCTTACCTGAGGTTAGAGCCCCTCAAGAACTTTACTATTTTACAAACCCCAAAGTTGGTCTTACTCATTTTATTTAACTCTTAGCATTTGGGGTATTTTGGATGAGAATTGATCTTTTGGCTGGGGGTTAAAAAACGTCATATATCTCAATAATATAATCAACCAAAAAACTACTATCTAGTAGTTTTTGGCTACTAATGTGCAGCAGGTATAAAAACTCTAACACACACTACACACACACACAAACAGACACTTAAGGTTTGAAGTCTTCTTGTCTGATATTTTTTGATGCCTGAGGTATTTGTGAAGGAAACATTCCAGCTTTAGTGATGTACCTTTAACAAAGGAATGCTGTGTTTTTCTAATTTTCTTTTTTGCGGCAAATTACTGGAACGAGTGTCTCCATCTAGTAGAACATTCATTAATAATGGAAATAAATTAAATTATACATATATATATAAAGTAAGGATGAATTGACTTGATGGCCATGTGGCAACCTCACTGTATACTGGCACCATATTGGGAAAGCATGCAGAAAAGTGGTACGGCATGTGCGTTAAAGCCACATGTCTATGCTAATTTCACAGTATTCTGATTTTAATATCTTGCCAGCTGATAAATTTTTAAAGCCAAAAAATACCCTCGGAGCCAGCAGTCTTCTCTTTTCTCATGGTAAACATGGACAGATCATCTCATGTAATTGCCATGGCATACACATTAGCTGCACCCGCTAGTTGGATTTCACTTTCTCAGTCTCTGCACTGTGACTTTCTGCACACACTTTGTGCCCACTTAACTCCGAGCTCATCCCTCTGCTTGTGCAGGAGAACCAGATGATGAAAGATGACCTAGATTGCTTTTGCCGAGTCGAGCTGTGTGCAGCCGATGTCTGAGTGTGTGTGACAGAAAACAAGGTGGCATATCTCTCGGAAGCTAAGCTAGCCTTATTCCCTCTGGCCCTCATAAAGAAGAGGCAAAAACATTGCAATTCTCCACAGACTGGTGGAATTAAAACTTTCCAGCCACTTATGCATCTCTTGTCTTTATGTGTCAGTTTTATCTTCGCACGAAGAAGCTTTGCCAGACATTCTTGGCAGAGTCGCAGCCTACCTTGTATCCAGCCGCGTTAATAAGGCAAGTGTTTTTTGCTAATTTTGCCCTTCTCCAGGGAGATCCTCCATCCAAATAGGGCAGCTGTGGATCTGTAAACACTGCCTCAAAAGGGAGAGCACTTATCCAACCAAAACATCCTTGCACCACCATTTCCAACATATTACTGAACACTTAAGACCATCATGACCTGAAGAATGCGTTTGTTTCACAGACTTTCAGCCATTCTTTCACTTTTTAATGAACCCAAACAAATTTGCCTTTGAGTTTTCCTTTTTTATTGCTGCACACCAAATAGGGCAATTAGAATGGAGTGCTGTGCAACCACTAATTAGTGGTAAATAGAAGGTTTGATACATTGAAAGGCAAAGTACATGGCTTTGCTGTAAAAATCCCAATCTTTGGTATTTACAAATGTAAATTGGAGACTCTGTGCTAATGAGTTGTGGAATGAGGACTATTATACTAAACAGAGCACACAGTCAATACTGTTTTTGGGTGGCATTTAGTCACCATGATGCAAGCAATTTTTTAACTCAATGCATGTCTGTCAGAATACTGTTTTATCACTTTACAGCTAGATTTCTAAAAGAAAGTGCAAAGTGATCTTTAACCTGTTTTGCGTCAACGAGACATCCCCAGTGATGACTGCCAACATCTCTGAATCACGACCGCGACTCCAGCATCTCTCCCCTGCCCTAACATTGCAGGGCCTAATGGCTGGATCATGGGCTAAAAGAGTCCCCTTAAATACAGTACGTGCCTCTGAGGCTTCCTCAGCCAGCTGACAGCCTCTGTACCACTCTGCCGACATCTGCAGGCATAATTAAAATTTCCTCTGCTGGCTGGCGCACAGGTCTAATTTATCTCATACAGAGGCGGGACATGCTTAGTGACACACTAATGCATGCACGCACTCTTGGGCACATGTATACCATCTCTAGCGGCTGTACAGATAGATGAGCACAGTAGAAAGGGCAAGTTATGGTGTACTGCACGTGCAAACGCCTTAATGCACAAGCAGGCATTTACATAAAAGGATGCATAATGTAAGGAGTTATTGAGGTCAGACACTGCATGTGTTTGGAGCCTCCTCTGACTCCTAATTAATCAATCGATTAAAACCAAAGCTTGACAGAACAAAAAAATACATTAGCATATTTAGTGCTTTTCAACTCAGAACTACTTTTATGGAACACTTTTACCAATTATGTTGATTTCATGCTGTGCTCCCTAATATCATCCCACACTCCCACATTGTTTGTGTACTCTTTAAAGCTGAAGGTATAAAAAAAAAAAGAGAGAAAGAGAGAAAAACTGTTAATGCAGGAGAAAAGCCACTGAGCTCGTGGAAACTAAAGAACATAGCTCAACATTTTTGCAGATTATTTTCAAACTTGAGACATGCCATCTGTACCAGTGTTCCCACAGAGGACACTCTGCTTCAGAAATTTTACAGAATGACAGAGTGAACCTTAAAAATTACACCAACTGTTCATTCTTGAGCAAAAAAAAAAAAAAAAGATAAAATAGAAAGAAATGCATCTCATGTCAGATTAAAATGCACATTAAATACATTTAAGCAATTATGGGATTATATTTATCACTTATAGAGCCAGTGAATTGATTTTTGAAAAAGCACTTATTGAGCATTATGAACTCATTCGCTATATTTTTGAGAATGTCATTTCAACAGAAAAGCAGGGCAGGAAGGGAGTTCAGTAGGGTTCAGACACATCCCCTGCAGGATTTGCTGCAGTTATGTTGCTCATTATGAAATAAGTTGTCAAACCATCCACAAGCTCATTCTCCAGCCTCTGTGAGTGGGTTTCCGTTAGCATATTATGCTAGCATTATCTCCCCTCCCAGCTGTGGTGTTTAATATTTTATGGAGGGGATGTTTCGTGGAAAATGATGCTTGAGAATTCTCAAATTGGACCAAATGATTGCATAAAGCAGATCAGCTGGCTGTCACTGGGAAAATCTGTTTTCTCCGTTTTTGGTGTTTGACTTTCAAACACAGCTAATTCCACAGCAAATCCCAAAATGACAAATACTAAATGACATCTTTTTGTAATATTTTTTTCATTGAATTCTGTACCACTTAAACAACTAACTAATTTGGTGAGCTAAAATAGGAGATTCGTTGTTTTGGCTTTTCTGCATAGTGCTGTTGGAGACATTTTCTGTCTCACACCCAAGAGTGACTGTCTGCCATTGTTATATCATCAGTTCTCTTTTCCAACCCAATAATTGTCCCCCTTCCAGTACATAAAAATAAAGTCTCCATTTTTTATGACATAGGAGAGGGGGCGGCACACCTTTTTACGACATGGAGCATATTGGCAGAAAGATTTAAGAAGCGGAGCATAACAAGCGGCAGTCTTTTGAAAATATGATCATAAAGATGATGTCCCCTACACCGGCAAAATAGTCTTCAGGTTACACCTGCCATTACTGCACAAGCAAACTTCACCAAGCCATTATGCTCTAAAGCCTTGATAAGCAGAGTGAGGGGAGTGCCTTTAAAAAACATGGGTGTTTTGTTTGTGCTTCAAGCGCAGCTTTCACACTCAACTAACTAAAAAGCACTCAAAGAGCAAACACCCCCTCTAGAAACTGTACAGTCCTTTAAACAGTGACAGAGTCCCTGTGTAAGTCCGTCTATAGACAGATTTTAAAGTAAGGAAATGTACTTTGATAAAACTCTGATTTGTTCAATGTTTATATAGGTGTATATATGTAAGTTTTTAAAAAAGCTATAGTTCTTCGTAGGCATTTCAATCCCATGATTCTGCTTTGGGAGACAGTCTTTAGTTGCCATTTGAGGAACTGCAATTTATGTTTCTGCATTTGAAATAGCTTTTTTTCAGGGTCAGAGGAGCCGCGGACCTAATAAAACACTTCTGTCTTAATTGGCGCAACAGCTTTACAGTCCGTCCACAGGATTATAAGATAGGTAATGACAGCAAAGATGACCTAAACCTGAAAGTGCCAGAAAACCTTCATGCCTTCACTCTGCCATCATCACCCTGTACTCACAATATGCACATTTTGTCAGTGCGGTAGTTACCCTAAACATGCACAGGACTGGTTAAGCCAATGGTTGCAATGATTTCCTCAGTGGATTTTTAGAGGTTCTCATTACTGTATTTTTGGGTGACCTTTTAGAGCCTGGATAGTGTCTTCACCCTGTCTCTCTCAGTGAGAAAGGACCAAATCACTTGTAATGGCAAAGCAGGAAGCATAGTGAGAAGAACAGGCCACAAAAAGCACAAGAACAAATGTCCATAGTACTTTCTTTAAGTTCTCTCATTCATAATTCTGTGTGCTGGACTGTAGCACAGCCTCTCTCAAAGATCAATCTAACAGGGGGGATATACCATAACTTATAGTATTTTGTTCATATAAGCAGTGATGAAGACTGGCCACATATGCCAAAGCTATTAAAAAAAAGTACGTTATCTACTCTTAGACCAATCATGTCTACAAGAGGCTGAACAACATCTCATTCAGTTTAGGGGCTCAGATTGCATTTGCTGCAGTGGTGATCCATATTTGATGTACACGGGCCCCACTGACATGCTCTCAGCGGGCATCATTAACTTTAAGAAACTCCAACTCAGAACTTGAGGTAAGTGATAGATATTTCATGATAGTCATCATTATAGACGTCTGTCAGAAATATTTACATTTTACCTGGGGGTACATTGGGATTTGAATGTTACATTACTATTACCAACTGTGTTAAAGAAAGAAGTATACACATCTGGATCTCCTAATTCATGATCTATGATAAGCCGATGCCAAGTGATGCTGCTGCTGTCCAGGAAGCATTAAAAATCACTGAGGTCTCCTGCCGAGTGTTATGCATCTGCCAGATGGTTTTTGAGAATAAATTATTATGTTTCGCCCTGAGTTTGCAGATGACCCTGACCAAACACACTCAAAGTGCTTCTTCAAGGGACGAGGAGGAGTGTGCTGGGATTTGGCGTTGGGATTTCATGCCCCAGTGGGAACAGATCCTTAAGCTTACGGCAAGGCATGAGGAAGGCACCCAGCGTGATCACTTCATGTTCCCCAGACACTCAGCACAGAGGTGGAGATAAACAGAGGGGTTCAACTAGAGGTGGAAGTCTCCAGCAGAGCAGACCAGGTCGGCTGAGTGACCTCTATTGAAGAGTTTGAGTCTGGACTCACCAACAGTCATTCTGTTATCACACACAAACACACACACATTTACCCCAAAATTGCAGATTACCACACAAATATAGGAGCATGCATACTTTAACATACCTAAAAAATTATGCAACATGTTGACTTCATGTTTTTAAAAAAAAGCATCATTGAATTTACTGATATGTGCAAATAAACACTCTTCCAAGTGTGTTTCAGGTCTTATATTATTCAATAACAGTTCATCATAACCCTGTTTCAGGAATCTTCTGGATATCCACACAGTGCCATCAACTAGTGAGCACCCACTTATGAGAAAGTTTACACCATAATGCGTGACAAATGATGCACCAGCATTTACTGCAGCAGTTTTTGTTTTGTTTTGTATTGTTTTACCCTTCACTGTTTATCACCAGCTTCCAGCTCGAGGTGTCGCACAGCAGAAATCTTTACTCCCCCATAACTGGCTGTAAGTGAGACAGAGCATCACAGGGAGTGACCAACACAAACCGTATTATTGCCTCTGTATTGATAAAACTCACCAAGGATGGTTTATGGATACATATTGTTTCCTTGGTTCCGCACTGACATCTAATTCCCCACCAAGAATAAACTCTACTAGAGAACTGAATGCGTTTGCTTCCCTAATTAGGAAAAAAAAACAGATAAGCGAGTGCCTGCTGATGTTCGGTGTATTCTGCGAGCACCTGTCTATCTGCAGATCTCCAGACGGCACCGGCACAATGGCTGGTTTAACAGCCATTTAACGCTGCAATCACCACACACCCCAGACGCCAATAAAAGACACTGTGCATTTAGTTTGAAATGGACTGAAATCATCTGCTTTTGAAGACAGCAGTACAAGGACAAGGAAACCAGGGGAAATAACATTAAAGAGAATGGACAGTCAACTCCTCCTCTGTCATTTTATTGCTTTTTGAGAGAGATAGAGTCGTGAAAGACAACAAGGGGCTCGCAGGGTTACGGGATTTGAATTTGTGGCTTTGATCAGGGAAGAGAAGCCAAAGCTCATTTAAAACCCTTCTTTATTTGCAGAATAGAGTTAACTATAATGTATTTTTCTAAAGTGCATTGATGTGAATGTCAGCTTGGATTTTTTTTGCACAGGTTATGTGTTTAAGAAATACATCAAGTGCTTTTTTTGATCATTTTAACAGTGTAGATAAATGTGTTTTTGTAAACATTAATTTTTCACATTTGTTGTCATTTTTCATACAATCATGTGCTTGGCTGAAGGTGGATTTTAGTTTAAATTCCTTGTATTTACACCACACATCATCTTGGACACAGTCATTTGACTGAAATCTTCTTCCAGACTTTTTCTGAGTGACTTAAATTCCACAGCTCAGCCCTGACAACTGAGTGAACACCAAGTTCTGATAATGACCAAGAGATGGAGAGAGCTACAGATGTGTGTTTAGGCACAGGCAGGCAGGAGTTAGAAGTAACTCACTGCATGTAGCACGCATCAGGACAAAAGTTGTTTTTTTTAAGGACAAGAACTTTTCATGTTCCATTTTTAAAGCTGTGATTCAACTCTTTCTTGTGTAAATTTCTGCAACAGTAATTTTGTTTGCTTCAACTCACTTGCAAAATACCTCTGTGCCTCCACAACTTTTCTGCTCTAAATGTTAGAGATTGAGTCTAGGGGGGGGGCTGCATAAGGGGCACATCCACTGTGGATGCACGACAGAAGCAGCTGCCGAGAAAAGAAAAAGCTTCGCTTGTCTTTTGACCACGATGTGATGATGTACACACAAAACCAGAACAAGAACAAGCCTACGAAGACAATCTCTGTTCACATCTGGTTACATGATGACATGCTCGATGTGCCACCTGAAAACCAGTGAGATCTCTGTTCTTCAAACCTCCTCTAACCTCTGCAAGCATGTTAGAGCAAGCTGCACACGCTGCAGGTGAAACTGTAGTTAGCTATAGCTAATGTCAGCTGTGTTAATTTTTCATGTTTAACATGAATCTTTTAACATTATGCTAATGACATTCATTTATCTTATGATCTTAGAAGTCTTTCATGCTTTAAATTGCAAATTAGTAATTGATAATATTTAATTATAAATTAATTTTAAATTGGAAAGTAACATGTGTTTTAGTAATTTATTAACCATGTACTTTTAATTTTTGGTTGAGCAGGTTTCTCAAATGTTGAATTTTATTTTAACTTGGGTTAAATGTAGGGTAATTGCACTTTTACTTGAGCGTAGATTTTCAGCGCTTCAAACGTATCTAGTTAAGGTGGCAGATTCTCTGGTCAGTCAGGTCACTCTGTTGGATAAAGTGGTTAATAAAGCAGATCAAATAGGAACTGCTGGCGAATAAATGATACGTGAGTGACAGTAAAAGCTTGTGAGCTGTGAGATTTGGGGACCGAATGGGAAAAGGAGGAAGTGGGGGGATAAATGTTGCACAAGGCATTCATTTGTTGGAGTCACTTGTCACTGGAACAGGAGACAACTGTGACGTTCTGGCAGAGCAAGACTATTTACAGCTATTGGCAGGCCGCTGCAAACACCGTATCTCTCCCCCAGGGTGTCTGTCTGGTAATCCTTCCAATGCATCTCCTTACCTGTGACACAAGAAGACTGAATGTTCCATGCTGCAGAGCAGTGTGTGCCTGCCAAGAGCCAATTTACATATATTTCTTAATTAACTGAACACGAGCATTTGGGAATCCACGATCAGATGTGCATGACACGTCCTTAAATACTAATTTCAAACATGATACGCACCCACCGTTCATTTTGCTAACGTGCGCAATTCAAACAGTATTTGCTTGGTGTTTTGACTCTTTCTCTGGGTATTCTGCACTTGACCATGTATCTGAAACACTCCCCATAGGTCACAGAGCTATTCCAGCGCCTTACATTTATGAATGCTAATCAAGCAGGGGCCACTAAACATCAAAGTAAATCAATTATTCATGCTCTTCCCACAGCTGGCCTCAAACAGAATGGAGTATATAGAAACTGTTTTTTTTGGCATTAATTTACAATTTAGCTGAAAGACAAACTCAAACATACGCTCATTACAGCGCTATAAATTCACTTCAGGAGTTTATACTCTTCTCCCAAATGAGCTGTAGCAATTTACATGTGAGAGTGCAGACTGTAGTCTGTGAGCAATAACACACACTATTTTCACCTGCTGAGTTGACTTTATAGGCTAAGCTTTGTGCTCTCAGGCAGTATTTGCTGAGTTGTGGATCTGTGAACGCCAGATCGTCCCGTTTTGTCTGCCTGTCAGTACAATCCTCTCCCAACCGTTGTGAGCTTTTACAATGTAGTCAATGCTATGTTTCCTAATCTATATTACAGTCCAGTTTTTCTCTTCCCCTTGAGTAAGAGTGATTGTCACACTACTGTAATGTGTAAATTTGGACAGCCAAATCTGCAATCTGTCGTATTTTATTTCCTTATGCTACTTCCTGAGGTTCAATAGTCAAAGTAGGTTAAACTAGGTCAATTAAGCACAGGGTCGGCAGTTTAATCCCCCTTTTAAAGTGCTTTATAAATACATACATTTACCATTTATGTCTGATTTTATGGATTTAGATTGATTGGTTTCTATACACCTCCTCCACACTGTGACTGTCCAATAATAGCAAGCATAAGCAGTTATGCTGGGTTTGACAAAGCTTTGGATTTCTCTACATGCCGAAGTTTCATGTGCATCAGGTGCCAGAAGCCGATGAGTGACACTTAGTTTGTCAACAAAAATGAGGTGTTGTGTCATTTCTCAGTGCTCTCCGTACGCCAAAAATACACGAGCAAATATGTGAAGTATAAAATCAACAGTTAGTTCTTCTGCTGCTATTATTATCAATTTAAATGTATGTGAGATTTGAAAAGCCTGACCATCACAAACCTTCACAGGGCTTAGTGAGAGCTAATTACGGAATCTATTAGTCAAAATCGGCCAATGCAAAATTGCCAAAATGCCAAAGAAAAGTTATCTTCGTGACAAGTAACACTGTGGCCATTTTGGCATCAGAGTTGTTAAATGCTCAAATTAAACCAAGTGATGCTGTGTCCCTTTGGATAATTGCAGGTTTGATACTTCGGAGCAGCATTCCTACTTCTTCAGGCTGTGTGTTCTTGCGGATTAGTGTTATCAAATACACACAGATGGGAATAAATGTATTTACATACATGCAAACACATATGGAACTAAGCAAAACAACTGCGCAGTGGGTGGGCATCCACATCCCTGCATTTCTTCTGATGAAGAACCCATGGAGATTACTCGGCTCATGTAGCCCCCACACAGGAAAAACATGCTTCAAAACCTTTGCTGTAACAGTGTAACAGATTCAAAAGCTTATCATAATTGTTGGCTGCCCATGATATTCCATATGAATGCCAGAGAGTAAATGAGACAGCACATCTGTTGTCAGGATAAGTGCCTCTTGATGTCAGGTAAAGAGAGGGAGATGAAGTGATGAAACCTGCCCGTGGTCGTCCACCACTCCCAGCAGCAACATAATGGATTTATCACAGCATGCAGCTGGGCTTTCACTTTGTTTCTCTCTCTCTACACACCTTGAAAACTCTTCTCAAAGAAAGCCAAGCGTCCTCCCAAACGCACTTGCCTCATTTTTGTTTCCATTGCTCTCGCTCAATAACCGCAGGGGGAAACGGAGGGATGGGTCTCTTATCGTAAACTAATTAAAAACTTGCTCAGGACAGAGGGAGCAGCCTGACGGAGTGTCATCCGTTTTAATCAGACATGCAGCTCCGCTATGAAGACATCACCTCAACAGATGCCCCACTTTCTGATGGAAAGGGAGGGAGTCTGTGAGGTAGTAGATTTCAGCCGTTTTGGCCACAGCAATTCTCTGAGATAAGGGTGGGGGTTGTTTCGTATGGTAGCGCATGTGTTTGTGAAAAAAACCAAGATGTTACATACATTTTTTTTTTTCAAAGCTGAACAGGAGGCAAATGGGAAGGGAGATAAGAAAGACACCTTTGGCTCGAGCTGACATACAAACCTGATGTGTTTTTTCGAGGAAAGTTGTGTACAAAATTTAATTACCATCTGTAAAAAAAAAGAAAAAAAGGAAAATCCATTACGAGCAGTGGAGATGCCTAATATTTTGGATGAGTGAACTGCCATTTCTCTGCTGTTCGGTGGCTCTGGCTGTCACTGTCGAGGATGTTTGGAATAAATTAAATGTGGTATGTGGAAAAGAGAAGATGAATTAGACTGTTTAATTTATAAGTGGTTTCCTGGTTGAGCATTACTGGCCTATAATACTGCATTTAATTGAATTAAGCCAACTTCAGATCATATAATGATGCATCACTGGACTGCTGTGGCCGCACCAAGGACAAACAAAAAAAAAAAAATAGAGGCTGAAGCATCGACTAGAAAGTATAGCTCAGCAAATGAGCCACAAGCACATTACTCATTTGTTCTTATCAGACAGCGGTCGATCACATTATCATAAAATTTCAATCCACTCGATGGTGGATCGTGCATCAATCTGCAGGCAAATTTTTGCTCCTAAACTCTGGCTTTTGGCAGAATGTAAATCTTACCTTTAGCCAGTGCTTTGGAAGGAAAACACAAATGTTTCTTTGCGTTCAGACGGTGTTTTTCATATCTCTGTAGGTGACTCTGTTTCTCATCTTCTGCTGCTGACTCAAAGCCTTTGCTTTCAACTATTGTGTTTCCTCAACATGTCCCTTTCAGTCCTCTGTCCTCATTCACATTCACGTTTTCTTTATCAACATCATGATAAATAGACCTGAGTCCTCCTGCAAGGCAGCCACAGTAAACCACAGCTTCCATACATGTGCTTTTCATTATTCATGTTTGGAGGGTGGAAATGGTGTAATGCTGCAGGGCGTGAAAGCTGCTAACAAGCCTAAAATACACACTCATATGCTAATCCTCCGTGTAATATTTGGTGAGCAACTTATTGTCACCATATATTCACCTGATGGTATTTACACAGCCTTTAGACTCCAGACTACTTTGATTATTGCTGCCAGGACGGATCTGAGCGTTGCAATATTCATGTCTGTGGAAATGTATGGCTCTCTCCTGAATTATGGGCAGTTTGACTGTGTTCTGAACCCATTTCCCGCTAACGCCTTTCTCCTAATTAGA
>JAUZTA010000009.1:14155843-14172902 GCA_034780835.1 Ctenochaetus striatus
GGTAGGGCAGGCAATCCACACAAGGAGGGAACTTGACAGGACATGAAAACAGGGAGAGACAAGACTATCAAAATAAAGCAGGAAGCCACGAGACAACATAGAGACAAGACAAAAGTAAATATAACTTATCATAATTTCTTTGACCTGACACCATGTCTGTATATTCTGGGTCACATCAGAAGTCATCAAATTAGAGGTATAAGATGAATTGTTGAGGATGTTTTTACTGTTATCAAATGTAAAAATGGCCCACGTTTGACCCTCGACATTATTTAAGGGTTACATAAACAATGTGTTACTTAAACAATTTTTAATTTTACTCCCAAGTATTTCATTTTAGGAGCACATGTGCTCCATGGGAGGAATGTTAGCATAGAGCCCTGCAATATACACAAAAAATGTACACATTTTACCTGTCTTTCTGTAAAAAGGGCAGGCCATCTGACTCTCATTTCGGCCACAGGTGGCTCCTCTTCAATGATCTCCTTTCTTCTCAGTGCATATGTGGCGTTCATTGCATCATTGATGTAGGCCAGGTTTGTTTTTTTTTTCCTCATCTCCTGGACCATCTTTTTTCTATCTTCTTCAAGACTTCCGCTGTCTCTTCCCTGGGGGAGATCTGGATGAAAATTTGTATCAGACCATCTAGGTTTCTTTACTAGGTTTCTCTTCCCTTGTGAGCCCCCAGCACCTCTTTTCTCTGAATTAACCTCCAGTTCTCGGCAGCCGACGCCTTTCAATTTCTGTCTGTAGTTGCCCATCTTGAACTTTATGCTGTGTTTCCATCCATACCATCCAGATGTGGAGCCAGGTTCTGCAAGGTAAGGGTGTTTTTCAACAAGTGCCTTGGCTACACATCCAAAATGTTCAAGAGTAGGGTAGGTCATGAATGAATAGATTGTTTCAGCAAGTTTGAGCAGAATCTCAGACTTCATGTCTCTTGAAATGGATAGAAGTGCTCCACTTTCTCTAAAAGCGTCATTGCCCTGCTTGAGCCTCAGCTCAACATCATATGAAAAGGTGGGAAAAATGAGCTGGCCATTGTTGTGAACACTGACTTGCAAAGCACTCTCTTTGGCTGCTCCATGTCGACGGAGATGATGAATAAGGTGAAGAGGATGCTGCCTGAGATGATGGTAAAGCAGAGATAAAAGTGTCCAAACTTGAGTCTGAATAGACGGGGCAGAAAATGACTTTCAATGTCGCCTTCTCCTTTGGTAGATCGTCAATACACATGAGGTTACAGAAGTCTTTGAAATCCTCATCTTCATATTGAAGGTCAAATGAAGAGTGTAACTCCAGTTTGTCTTTCAACACCTGTTTCAGGCCGTCAACTGACTCCGGAACAGAGTCCAAGCGAAGCTTTCTAATGTTCTGTGCTGAAATTATCACACGCAACAGCATTTTCTTGTGACTGAGATATTCTCAGGACTTCTCTGGAGATGAAGAAAAAAGAATGTAAGAAAAGACAAAATGAGCAATAAAGAAACATTAATAAACATGAACATTCATACATATTTTATTTTGTTTTAAAACCTGTTTTTACATTTATGGACATACTGCATATGTTTTTAGAGGAAGGAGAAGAACACACCATTTAAAATAAAATAACAGCTCAACTATACCTTAATGAAGCAAAAAAGCTTTTGGTGTCACCATCAGTTTGCCTGCTTTTGTGTATGGATGCAGGGGTTGATATCCATTTAGTTCGTGTAATTCCACAATCACCAGTTCAGAAGACTGTTTTTTCATCAACTCATAACTCCACAGGTGCTCCATGTACCATGCATGATATGGTTTCATGATGAAAGACACTTTGCTGGACACAACTACAATTTTAACCAGCTTCCCAAAGTCAGGCAGGCCACTGGTGTGCCCCACGGACAGAAACATACCCTCTGAATACTTGGTGCCATAAAGGCAGGCATGGGTTGCAAGAGACACAAGACTTATGTTTCCACATTTTAGCTCTACAGCCCGCCTCATGGAGTGCTCAAGTGCATTAGGTGAAACAACTGCAGTGTGTCCAACTTCCAGGTCAGGTCTGAAAAGACTTGGCAAGTCTAGATGGTAAGCTAAAGTAAGCTGGTGTTTTGTTGATAGAGTGAGCAAGATGTTTCTGAAATTGTAAGAATTATGCACCACCTTTTTAAAGAAGCTGTGCTTAGCTTCAAATCTAATGGTCCAGAAATCAACCAGGGGACCAAATCTTCGAATCAGTTGGGGATAATGTTCTTAGAAGTGGTGCTTGGGCAGGAGGTGAAAATCAGGAAACACCTCTTTTAATAGGCACCTGTGGTCGGAGATTTTATACTCCAAGTATGCCAATGTCTCTTCTGAAAAATGTCCACTAGACAGAAGCTCTACTATTTCTTTCAAATCTAATAGAATCCCCCAAGTTTTGTCATCTTCTGGTATAATGTGACCAATCATCAATGGCAGAAGTCTCAATAGTGTCCAGTTTTTGTGGCAATTCCCACCAATAGATTGTTTCGATGCAAAAGACTTTGAAATTGGATGAGGTCTGTTGGTTTTATCTGTAAACTTGAAAGGGAAGGATTCAATGATGGAATTCAGCTCATCTATTGTAAAGTACTGTTTGGATATCAGAGACTTTATGCATAGACTTAATTCCCTGGGGAAGCCCTGGATTGTGTGGAAATAAGAAAGTCAATCAAGAACACAGTCGCTCTTTACTCCATTCAAGGAAGCTAACTGATGTCTGTTTAATTCCAGAAGGTCCTGTTTGTGAGCTGCAACTGTCCGGAGTGGAAATACTCTCTCCTTTACCTTGTGAATGTCAATATCTTGCCGACTAGCTATACAAAAACGGCAAAATTTGTCGACATTAAAACTCTCATGAAACCCAGCAAGTGAGTGGGCCCCTAAGTTGTCTGCAGACACATACAGCACAGTGCCTCTAACACTTTTTCCCAATTTCTGAACATACAATCCTTGCTGCTCAAGTACTCCAATGTCTTTTATCAGTGGTTCAAGAATGGCTCCATACCCATATTTCTTCACATCATTGCTATGACTCAGACATGTGAGGTAGATTGACTGTACAGATGATCTATATTGTATAGGTAAATTTGATATCACCCAATAGACTGCACAGACCTTGTGCCTTTTTTTTGATGTTCCTAGTGGGTTGCAAACTTCAAAGTCATCTATATATAGTCCTAGGGCAATGCTGAGATCTTCTGACAAGAGCAAATTGTTGTCTTTGCAATATAGACCGTCTCTGTATGTTTTGTACTGAGACAAGTGTTCAACTGTTTCAATATGTCCTGTCTCCAAGATGTTATCTAACTCATCATTACGATTTAACAGCTCTGTCAGGACTTTCAAAACCAGAATATAAACAAATTTTCGTCTTGAAGATGCATCTAAAACATATTCAATCGGCTCAATCACTTTAAAATTTGTTTTGTAAAAAGTTGCTCTTTATTGTTCAGAGCAAAAAGGCCCGTCTTTCGACAAGAAACTTAAGGGGTTTACCTTTTTAACTATCTCTATTATAGCAGCAGTGACTGCACTGTTTACTGAACAATTATGCTTAATCAGTACACTTTCAATTATTTTTGGTGTGCACCCTTCTACAACTGAGCTGATACTACAAAGCTCATCTATTATTTCCTGAGTTGTTGTTTTACACACATGCAGTTTTGTTTGCATACGCAGTAAGAGAGATGCAACTTTGTGTTGAAGTAAATCATGCAGGTCTTGATCCTCTATGAAATTATCTGTTAAGTCTAGATCGTCTGAATGTGTCTCAAAGTCTGTACTTTCAGAGTTTGAAGTGCCTTGAATAAAAGTTTGATACAGGTTTTCTCGAAAATTGTCAACAGTACAGAGGTGAAGTTTCTTACTCTTATGTGCACGAAAAGTACTGTACACACTGGACTGAAAACTAGTCTTTAAAGGGACATTTAACCGTTTCCTTTTTGTGTATGTGTCTTTTTAAATGTGCAAAATACTGTCTATCACCACAAGTCTCTTGAAAAATTGCACAGTTCACAATTTAACCTCACAGTCACTTGCTTTGATTGGGCTTGACTATGGTCTCTAGTTAAATGTTTTTTCAGAGATGATTCTGTCCTGAAGGAGCACACACAGTCTGCATAGACACAGGGAAGAGGACAGTTCTTTGCCTGATGACAGTGCTTCAGTTTATAATGGACAATTAGTGTGCGCTGGTTCGGCGAGGAGAAATTGCAACACTTGCAAGACCACCTCATTGAGGGGCAGATGCTCTAAACAGTACAGCCTACAGTGACGTGAAGTAACCCTGTACAGAAAAAAGAAAGAAAAAACATATACAACCGTTATCAGCACAAAACACACTAAGTTCAGTTTCTTTATTGTGTATGGGCATTTTTAGATGTGCAAAATACCGTGCATCACTACAAGTCTCTGAAAAATTGCACAGTTCACAATTAAAAGTTTTAAAGATTTTAATGTATCCTAACAGGAAATAAACATGCATTTATTAGAAAGTGAACCCACTTGGCCATGTCACTCATTTGAATGGTAAGTGATTCCCTTGTAAAAACAGAAGCCATATGGCACGGCACTGACAAGACAGCGAGAAAAGATAGCTTCTCATGAGTGATGTGTGTGCCGTTACATTCTCTAGCCATGGAAACGCACAGCGGTGGCAGCTGCCAGCTGGAGATCAGACCCGGGTTTTTTGGCCAATGGGAAAGGAGCCATATGCAGATCGTTAGCGGGTCGACTAGCGTTTAAAAACCTGTGTCGACCTGCTTATTTCAGTGAGGTAGTTAGCGGGCTAACGCGTTTTTATTTAAACGCGGGTTGACCCGCTTTCAAACAGCATAAGGCTCCTTTCCCATTGGCCAAAAAGACCCATGTCTGATCTCTAGCTGGCAGGCTTGGCCGTTCAGCCCCACTGTTGTGCGTTGCCATGGATACAGAGTGTAACGCACACATATCACTATGAACATGAAAACAATCACCTATCACTATGTGTCTATACAGCATCTAAGTCTACATAAAAAATATAGTTCATACACTAGTGCGGTGGTCAGTGTTTCTTCAACTCCTCTTCCTCACGGACCGTGAGTTCCTCTGTTATCTCGCTGTCTTGTCAGTGCTGTGCCAGGTTGTTTGACAGAGTTGTCACTCGTCCCGTTTTTGTCAGAATTGTTGTCTTTTTTCACCAGCTGTCCCGGGGAAATAAAAATCTCAATTTGTCCCGTTTTTTGGGGAAGCCACCTGCATGAAAAAAACGATGTACTAGTTGTAATCCTGACTGGACGACACTGTCAGTTTGAATGGCTACGGCCGACCCTGGGGTGGCTCATCAAAATTATCAGCTGGTGTAGGCGTACATCCAGCCTGGTTTGCCTAGAAGTTAGATGTTTGTGTGTAAGATTTTGACCCTTGAAAAAATAAATGTATTAACAGGACATTGTTTCTGTCTCCTATGTCCGAATTTTTCGTTCATTTGGTCAGTCTGAACTGATAAAAGTTCCAAACATTTGGTCGAGTGTCCCTTTTTTTTACATATCCAAGATAGCAACCCTATTGTTTGAGTGCGAGCAGAGTTTCTTGCACGAGTCGCGATGTCACATAATTTAGCGGGTTGACCCAGGTATAATGTTGCCACTGTTAGGGTTGCCATCTTGGATTTGTGAAAAAAATGGACACTCGGCCAAATGTTTGGGATGGAGGGCTCGGCCACTTTTACCAGTTCAGACTGACCAAATGAACATAAAATTCAGACATTCAAATTCTGACAGTGTCGCCCGGTCAGGATTACAACTAGTATATCGCTTTTTTCATGCTGGTGGCTTGCATGTATTTGCTCCATCTCCTTTCTCGTCAGTCGTCTCTCCTCCGATTTCAAATGGTGAAGAGAAGACCTCAGAGCAGACTCCAGTCAAGTTTCCCTCCCTACAGCCGCTTTGAGCGCTAGGGTTCGCGCGTGAGTACGAATAGACGGGAAGAAAACAGACAATTTTAAATAGCTGTAGAAGAACATGGGAGCTTTCTAGACTACAGAACGAAGGAAACAAAATGAGGTTTTTGCATTTTCCCGAAAATTGTGTCCCAGGAGAGGTTTTCATTTCTCTGGTACAGCTGGTGAAAAAATAGAACAATTCTGCGAAAAACGGGAAGGGTGGCAACTCTAGCCTCAACTCTGTGATTTACCGAATATCCTGAAGTAACCTGCGACTTCCACTGACCATTGCTAACGCCATAGTAGCTAGCAAACTATTAGCTAGCTGCTAGCTACTTAGATGCGCATCTATTGTAAAATGGAGAACCACAATGGACATGTCAGGTGTAAATGGTTGAGAGATATAGAGGCCGACCAAGCAAGAGGCAGAGGTGGGAGGAATGACTGGCTAGCTTGTTTGCTTACAAGGCGAAAAGAGAAGAGGACAGCATAGTGGCTGAACATGCTGAATGGGACTGCAGTGATATTTTTTATACTGGCTTTTCATCGCAGGCGACATTAGGACAGAGGAGGAGGATGTTTAAAATTGGACTGCAAGAAGACAGAAGCCGAGCTGGACCTCCTGCTGTTCAGTTGGACCAGTAAGTGATACAAGCTGGCTTGTAAAGTAACAAGTTGTTTTTGCACTTTCTTCATGTCTGGCTGTGCTAGCAAGGTTGTTGGCGCGCGGGTCTTTGAAGTTTTTGACTTGTTTGGTTTTGTTAAGCTAAACCAAGTTTTATCTATAAGTGTTATAGCCAGGTGCTTAAGTAAGCTTGATATGCTGCTGCTCCAAATGGTGTGTGCAAAAATTGAGCAAACTTTTGACTGCAAATTCAACACTCTCTAGAGAACATGGCCTTCTCACGACTCAACCAATTTCTGTTTGCAGTGTACCTACATTACAGCTAACAATATTATCACAGAGACCTGAAATAAAGCTGCTGAGTAAAATCTCATTCTCTTATATTACCCAATGTAATTGATGTGATTTATCTTTTTTAGTCACCAGACAGGAGTAATGCCCCAAACTACAAAACGCAGATTGATAAAAAAACAACCAAAAAACCAAACTGTCCCTAGGGAAACGAGTCTGTCAGTAGATTCATCCGATGTATGGTAATGCATGCAGCCCCTCAATTTGTCTTTTGATTATGTTAATCCACAACTGGAGGACTATCAAGCCTTTCAGTGAGGACAGCAGTGTATCTGGGGTAAAACCAGATCATCCAAAAGTCTATTGTTCTTTTGAATTTAACAAAATAAGTATGATCTTTAATGAAGCATCTCTGAGAGTATGCACGCAACATACAAGCTCTGCATGTTCATTTGTGCTGCTGCTCATATCAATAAAAAGAATCAACCTATTGGCCTCAAACACTCTTTCTATCCTCAGTAAGTCCAGCAGTTAAATTATGCCAAAGCATTTTCTGTCTGCTTCAAGGCGAGAACCCTGATTGCCTCATCACTGCCAGCCAACACTTCATGCCAAGTGCAGCCCTTATCTGAAATACTTTCCAATCAATCATGGACGCAAACTTTCCCATTGGATGGATGTTGAAAACCTACAGAGAGCATCCAGATGGTTTTTCAAAGCATCTTCCCTGATCTCCATTTATAGCACCACGTGTCTTGTTGCACTTTCTGAATGCCTTGAATCTGCCTTGAATGCCTCTGAATCTATCTTCTGTTTGGCAGACAAGTTTCTGCTTTCTGGTCTGATGACCATCTGTGTGTATCCTGGCCTTTTGAGGTGACAACGGCCTTGTTGTCTTTGTTGCAAGTTGTGATCTTCTCTGGGAAAACAATAACCTAGTCCTACACATTGTTGTTTACTTTGTGTAGACTTTCAATTAATGCAACTCAAAGGCAGATGGATTGCGCTACAATTGGATGTTGAAAAAGCCAGCACAACCGTCTCCAGGGTGTTGGAAATGGTACTGTGGTTTGTGGAAGGGCCTCTTTTTTCATTAGACACCAGTCTTGTTAGAGCTTCTCATTTATGAGCTCCTTGTTTTGCAGTGTGGCGAACGGCCTCAGGGCAGAAAAATATCTACAACACACACCTGAGCTTCGAATACACAAAAACAGACTGCGTCAGGCACATTCTCTCTAACTTTTGCATTGTTTATTCCAAAATAACAGAGCTCTGTCTGTCCCATTATACAAACCAGTCATGTTTTTTAGGCATACTCAGCTATCTACCCCATCAAACTCTCCTTCTCTCTTTCAAAGCTTGTCAACTCTGGTTAAGCAATGTGTCAGGAATGAATAGACGGAGGCAGATTGGTTTGCCTTCCCTCTTCCTCGCTGCTCCATGCAATCATCGCCATGCTATCTCTAACATCTCTGATGACAGATAGATTGCTCGAAGCATTTCCTGTCCTCATTGGATTCCCTTTGCCCCACTCACACTCCTTCCCTCACTTTGACTTTTGGCGGTCAAGTGCCATGTGTGTTCACCATCCAGACGGTTCTGCCAGTGAAGTGAAGGGTGTGAGAAACATGTCCCAGCGGGTTGTTGTGGGATTGTTTTCCTTTTTCCCCAGTGAGCTAATTTGAGGATGAGATTGTGAGGAGTTATGAGCAACACAGGTTCAGTTCAGTATCCTTCGCTGTTCCTCTTCTTTTTACTGCCTTGGTCTTGATAGCATTCTCAGCTCTGAAGTTTTCGGTGACAGGTATCACCATGTACTATTTTACAGTTTAGTAACAAGGTAGAGAACTTCAGAAAATGTAAGAAGTGAAAAGGAAGAGAAGAACAACACATGGATTCTTCAGCTGGACTGTGACTATCTGTCAGAAACTTAAAGCTGTGACCCATATTGATATGTTCATAAATTGCAGTCGCATTGGATTCCCAAGGGCGATGAAGCCTCGGTGGGGAGATTAATTCAGAGCATCAAGGTGCAAGAATGCTTTCTTTTAAGCAGGCAGAGACAATTTAAAACAAGAATTCTTGCCTTCACAGAATCAGCGACAGGCATCTGCCGTAATATGTGTCTTTCTACGTGAAGGCTGCACATGTAGGTGCACAGCAAAGGTGTCATTATGGTCAGAACAAACCGGTTTCTGCAGCACGTGTCCAACACCCTCTGAGTTTGTTCAAAAAGTAAATGTAGCTGTTTTGAATAACCACTTCAAAGATGGAATGACTAGCCTGTTGTATAGGGAAAGAGGGTAACCAGACTTGTTGAAGAAATTAAGGAAATAAGGAAATAAGTCTGAGTTTAAACTGCTAATGTATCTCTGCATGAGTGACTAATTTGTGTGTGAGGTGAGGAAAAATATCTGTAAATTTATTTTGTCATTTGCAGCCAAGATTTTGCAGTCCAGAGTTTTAGAAAGGAGATTGAAAAACTGTTCTTGCAGTAAAATCTCAGTATCAGTGCTGTATAGGACTATGTTAATTCACTGATTTGGTAACCATAGTAACACATATGCACATCAATTTAATTAATTTTCTTTATTACTTCAGGATGTGAAAATAACCTGTGTGTAGAGCTAGTGACTTATTTTATTTATTGTTGACACTCCTGCATTAAAAGCAAGACTGCCAACTGTCAGAACATACTGAATATTGTGTGATTAAACTTCAGAAGTAAAAACTGATCCCTGTCACTTTCTGGTAGATCAGCCAGTTTTGCTGCTTTGGACCTGCCATCTACATTACTTTAGCATTTTAAAATCTGTAAAACTGAGATTTTTGGAATTGTTGCATTGTTGTCTAGACTGGCATAAAACAAATCTTTGAAATAATGACACACGCGTTCCCTTTCCATGTGGACCTCAGTCTTGACAAGGTTTTTGTCGGTTTTCACTGTTTTTTCATGCACGTTACATGATACTGTTTCTGTAAAAACAAAAAGCCTTTATAATCTGTCAGTGTCGACAACCAGGGGTTTATCCATTACGGTTAATGAAATGGGGGCGTTGCTGACCTCGAACCTTACAGACACTCCACCTCATCATAAGTCGGAGAAGAAACATCTCTCCTCACCTCTCGGCATTGTTGTTTGTCTTCCATAGTCTTTTCTGCAACTGCACAAACTAACCCTTTGCCTCCTGTTTACACCACAACAAGCATAGCCAGTGTTCGTAAATGGTCTTCTTTATGTTTTGTCAGACATGTAAGTTTGGATTTGAATACATCTGAAATGGTGTGAAAATGCTCATCTGGACCGAGATTGATTTTGTTTAAAAATTTCGGTTTTAATTCTTCAGCATTGGGAGAGCATGGCTGAGTGACTGCTGCTGGCATTATTCACACTTTACGACTCACTTAATCTGCATTGCAGTAACACCAGTATTTGTTGATGGTTTAATATTTAATGGATAAGCACCTTGTACTTTTTTGTGTGTGTGCCTGTGTGTGGGCAAGTGTGGGGTTGGCTCACAGGTTTTACTTACTAATCATTGATTCAGGCAATTGTTAGCAGCAGCCATTTGTCTAAGTTAATGAATTTGTCAGGTGTTACTTGGGAACAAATCTAACTCAATGCTCACTCTCGAAGTGAAAGTAGGGTGAGAGTGTGAGGAGCTGACAGGGTCTCAATGATGTAAAATTTGTCGCAGAGGGTTTACACATAGACTCTGTGCAGAAAACCAAATTTCTTGTTTGCATGTCTGCACAAATGCTACAGATCCTGCAGATGTCGATCTACTGTTCATATGTGAAATAAGTCCCTCAAGTGCACTCCAGAAAATAGAATAATCAGAAACGCTGTGTCCATGGTCCTCAGCTGCCCATGTGTATGTCTGTTTTGGAGTTCTTTCAGACCCTTAAATAACCATCTTTTTCGATTTATTCTCATAGCAGAATTTATTTTTGAATACCATATAAAGTTCAGTAGATTCAATAAAGAAAATGTATAGACTGCCCAGTAAGTCCCTCCACAACCATCACATGGTGTAAGCATAACAGTGACACATTATCTTCCAAAGTGAAAGTCAGAAAAACTGGCAGCAGGAGGATGTGCTCAGCAGTCAGTCCAATGATGGCAGAGGCCTGTCTGCATGAGCATGACCATACTCTCTTTTACACATCACTTCTTATCTAGCAAGGCTAAAGCTCCCATTAACTGTGTTACTGAAGCATGAGAGCACAGGTAGGACCCGTCCTGCAAAGTTATGCATTTGACCCATTGAGATGAGCCCTAAAATCCCAGTCAAAATAAATTTGGGGCCCCATGCTCAGCGAGTCCAGCAGAGCAGCCTCAACAAAGATAATGAGCAGCAGGAGCTGTGTTTTCACCAGCTACCAGTGTTTAACAGTTTAATTTGCTGATCAATAAGTCAGTCAATTAGACAATTTACTCATGAATTACTATTTGCCCGTGCACACAGCAACGTGTGCTTGTCCCTCCAATCACAAACACAAGGGTCACTTTAATTAAACATGGAAATTGCAAGCGCCTCCTGCTCCCTCCTGTTCCCCTCCACCTCTTCATCAATGTCTGTTTTTGTCCTCGTTACATCAGTGCTCGCCGCCATTGACGTGCAAATTGGCTCCATCTCGATCATCTTTCTCTTGTTGTGTTTCTTCCCCACTGCTCATTAAATTGCAGTGTACTCAAGGGGGGAAAAGCATCCAGGCACCGATAGGCTGCTAATGTTTCCTCATCAAGGGTCATTAATCACACTATGAGAGAGCTAAGTGACAAAGTTTCGCAGCTTCAGTCTACTTACAGATCAAGAGTGCTGAGACAAAAAATGCCTGACAGGGTTGTTTTAGGTTGATGGTCACGCCTGAAAATTCACTGACTTTGGCCTGCTACTATACATATGAACTGCCTCTGCATCAGAGACTTAAAGCTTTGGTGCACATAGGTTGTGAGTAATAGAATAATGTGTTGCATAATGGCCCAATGCAACTGTAATCACAGATTCATAAATATACTGCATTAGTGTGTACGTCAGCAGAACGCAGATACACATGGTAATACCAAGCAACATTAAAAAACCATCATCCTTATTGCTCTGCGAACATTATTTTCATTGAAGCTGCAGACTTAAGGGGTTCTTTACCTTGCTCTCTTTTAATAATGCCGTATTTTTCCTGTGTGAGATTTCACTGCTCACATTGCTGAGGCCATTTAGTTTCAATCGTGCTGCAAAATGAGCAACATCATGAGCGTTCCATAGAATGTCTAATTATTTCTCTCGTGTGGTACAATTAGTGTCATGTTTAGTGTGATTTTAGCAGGTCATTACTTCGGTGTTTTGTGTGTTTGTGTGTGTATTTGATGCAGATTTTAGTATCTTGAAAAAGGAGCAGGCAAGACAATTGTAAACATTTATTTCAGATTTTTATAAATTTCTGTGGGGTTCATTAAGTATCCGCTTCTGTTATAAAAAAAAAAAAACACAGCAAACACACAGCAGATCTAATTATGCAGATGATACAAAAATCACATTAATAACATTCATGAGATTATGGTGATTTCCTCTAATGTTCAGCTCTTCATCGACCATAGGCAGAAAATTAAGTTGACCTTTGAAACAGCTCAATATGGGACAGCGTAACAGCATCACTTAATGGAAATCAGCCACAATGTGTCTTTTTTATTGTTTATTTATTCATTGGCATGACAGTTTGATTAAAATTTGCAGCATTTTTGCTACTGTGTGTCATGCTGGAGTAGCCAACACAATTTCTGCTTTGCTAGAGGGGTTGACTGTAGTTTATAGGTTTAAAGATCAGGCGTGAGGCTCAAATGTCACTGGTTTAAACCTCTGATCAGTTGTGTTACTATCATCTGTCATGTCCAGCCTTAACTGTCAATGGCACGGGTAAAAGAAAAAAACAAACACAAGTTTTTGGTTGTGCTTTTATTGACTGCTATTGTCCTCAGTAATGTTTTAGTGTCCAGAATTACTCTATGTAAGAGGCTAATGTTTCTGCTGTTTTTAAATAGGTGAAGCAGGATGTGCTGTCTTACAAATCTCCCGAGTTGAGTAGTTTCTAAATGCTGTAGAGCCTTTTCTACATTGACTAGATAAAAATGTGGGACTCAAAACCTTAGACCAGCAGGGGAAATAGGCATAACTGAATTATTAATGTTGGCAGTAGTTGGGTGCTTTGCAGCACTGGCTTCAGGCTTGAAGGAGTCAGGTAAAATTCTTGGAGCTGAACAGTCTCTCTGGAAACTTGCACGCTCTCCCACAGTTGGCCTGAGTTTTGGATGTCAGGCCAAAGACATGCAGGTCAGGTGGACCAGAGAATCAAAACCCTCTGGTTGTGTGTTGTATCTATGTTGTGATTAGCTAGATCCAAACCTGTTTCATTAATACAGCTTCTTGAGACATTCTCTAGATAACAGCACAAACTTGTTTGCAATGAAGGTTGGCATGTTGCTCAGTGTGCTGTCAAAAGATGAGTGTATGATGAAATGGAAAGTGTGGGTGCTGGCAGATACACACTCTTCTGAACCCTCTCAACTCGCTCAAGTGTAAATCCAATCATCTATCTTTTAAAACCAAATAAAGGAACCTTGTAATTTTAGATGTTAATTACACATTACGGTCAGCAAGGGGGCATTTTTTATACTTCTAGCCATGTGTCAGCTATTCTTTATATGAAGATATATGACTCCACAGGCTGCCACTAATTGCTGCTGCACCAGAGACTTTACAGATTGACTCTGTTTCTCACTGGCCATCTTCTCAGCATTCTCTGTGTTTTCTATCTTGTTAAATCACACACGGACAGGCTTCTTTCCTTTGTGCTGCAGAACTTGAAGTGCAGCAGTAAATTTTACCTCCTGTGAATCATCTCCGTTCTCTGACAACTATAATCTTACTTTATGGCAGCTGACTTTCTGTTTTATGAACATTATTTAATATACGGCTGTGTGCCAACACAGTTTGCATATAGCCGCATGACCATTAAATATTGGTCTTGTTTCTTTAATCAACACCAGGCACAAGAAGAGGTTTTCTTTTGAATAGAACATTTATGCAAATGGACAAAGGCCTTAATGTGGAATCAAATTTACTATATACCTACAACACATCAAATATTCTGTGATGTAAAAAGAATTTATTAGAAAGCAGAACAGTTCACCTTCAGCTGTTTTGCAGCCCTCTGACTTACAAGCATCGTGACATTACCGTTCAAACTCAAGATTTATTCAGCAACCCACAACTTCTCTGCTCAATGTAATAAACATGAAAGTGATCGAATAATAGCCGAAACTGAATTAATTTCTTGCTTTAACACCGAATGCATGAACATATAAAACTGACAGAAATTAAGCACAATATTCAAAGTCAGAGTGATGGGAGGCATCAGATGTGGGAAGTAATAAAGGCAGTGAGAAAACTGTTACTGTAGTTCAGTTCAGTTTGATTCTTTGCTTATGTGGTTATTTCAAATGGGGTCCATGTTCCTCTGGGGCCATGAAAGAGAAGCTGGGAGGGTTACACAATGCCAGCGTGAGTTTTTGCAGGGCCATGTTCGGGACAAATCCATCAAAGTACATACTCAGAAAACCTTCCTCCATCTGTGTTCGTGTCTATATTTGTGTTTTTGTGGACTTGTGATGCATCATTTCACGCGGCCCAAGTGCTGCCTCAATTCAAAGGCTACATCTAGCCAAGTCTGATCAAAATGCCAGAAGTATCTTTGATTAAAATGCTTTGGGAGATGACGTGTAAATGTATCAGACTCATTGCTGTTTGCTTATGAAGTTTTGAGATATTTTGGCGTGAAATCTTTACCCTTGAGTTAGTTTATTTTCATAATGTCTATTTGAAAATTTGCTCTAGTGCTTTCTTCTAAGTTTTCAGAACATTGTTGGCGTTTCCTCTGGTTTAACAGAGGTCATACATGACTCCAGACGGCACATCAGACAGTGATAACATTTTTTTGCAATAATAAGTTGCTAATTTTTTCTGTGAGCTCATAAAATTAAAAAGAATGGTGTGAGAAGCTAAATGCTTGCACACTGACGATAACCTCTTTACACTCATGGACACTGAACCCTCCTCAGCCCTGCGGAAAGCTATCAGGTCAAAAATAGGACAATCTCGTGGAGGATCAATCTTTGATGGCGGGACTTAATTTTGTGCAGTTCTAAATGTGCCCTTCGAGACGGAGCAGAAGAGTCACTGAGAAAATGAGCCAGACGACATGAAAGCAGAAAATTGTCAGAGTGATAAAGAAAATATGAGGGAAAAAAAGGGACAGAGAGGAGAAGGAGCTGCTGCTAAAGCTTGGGAGCAGAAACAAGGAGCTGGAAGAAAAAAACAAAAAGCTGTGTTCTTTGGTTTTGTTTGTCCCAGTGCACTACGAAATGAATGCCTCATCACGCCATCTGCTGTAATGTGTTTCCCTGACTCATCCTCTAGTTCTCCTCCTTAAATTACTACCTCTCTCCATAGGCCTACGCATCCTAAAGGTTGAGGCTCTGACAGGCAACATTCTTGGACTGTAAAGAGTTCAAGAGCTTCTTACTAAAGCATCCTATTCATTGCCTTCCATGATTTGGTCACACCATTACAGGAGAGATCAACATGGTTCAAGGTTGACATGTTTCTAACATCTGCCTTACCCCCCAGGCACACAGGGGGCCACTGCAGCCAAGAGGATCACCCTGTAAACAAGACTTTCCTCTGCCTCTTTTTGTGACTTATTGCTTCACTGAGTTTCCAATGAATCCATGCATGAGTCTCATGATTACATGCGCTCCGTGCATGCACAACAAAGAGCAATGAGGGGTACTTAACTGTATGCTGCAGGAAGGTGTATGGAAACAACAGTAACTGCTTTATTAGCAGTGCATTTGTCATACATGAGAACAATTGTACAAAAAGGTTTTTCATGTAGCTGAAGGCTGCCAGCCATAACATTAAGTTTGCTGCTCCAAAAGTCAGGGTAAAGTTAATTGCATATATGAAGATAGCGGTGCTGACAGGGGCTAAAGAAGAGTGAGAGCACACAATTAGATGGAAGCACCATAGTATAGCTAATCATTTGATCATGAGGCCTGATGTAGCTCTTCTTCTCAGATTTATTGTGAGGTGAGTGCACAGTGATGCAATGGTCAACACTTAAATCTCATAGCATGAAAGTTTTAAGTGTGAACTTGTTGGCCGGCCAGTGCCATTCAATCTGGATGTATCTCGGTTTCCTCCTGCCAAACTCAAGACACATGCAGGGTGTGAATGTGAGTGTGAATGGTTTTCTCGGTGTCAGCCCTGTGATAAACCTGTCCAAGGTGTGCCCTGCTGCTCACCCATTGTCAGCTGTTAGTTGGCTCCAGCACCTTGCAACCCTGCAAATAATAAGCGGTGATGATAAAAGGATGGATGTAAGAGTGAGATTTTTGAACTACATTATGAACTGGAGTCTACATTAACAGTGACAAACTTGAATAAGCCCTTTGCATGTTGAATATGCATCCATACTCCAACGCTTGTCTGTTTCATGACATGGCTGTTTCTCACAGTCCAACATTATGAACATCTGAGTATGGATAACATCTGTGACCTGCATCCTAACGCTCTGTCTTCATCTTAGTCTTCCAGTGTATTTCCTGCGGGTGCTTCCACACACAGCATGTTGTTGTTTGCTGCTTGTCAAAGGTCAAGTGTGTAGGTTTTAGTGGCATCTAGTGGAAAATTTGTAAACTGCACCCTAAATAAAAATATCCCCCTGCTCATCATCCCCTTTGAAGCAAGTAGGACATCTTGAATGGTTGAAAAACTTATAAAAATTGGAAAAAAAATCACTTTTAGAGTTAGCTTTTTTTTATTATTCTAGGCCACTTTAGAGAAATAAATTATAGTGGACCCTGAGGAAAAGGACACACTTTCTCTGTAGATATAAAACTCTAACCCTATGGTAATAAAAACACAATGATTCTTATTTTCAGGTGATTTTACACTGATGAAAACATATTGATAAACATAACATTCTATTCCGGCATATTTTACAAATAGATCCTCTAAACCACGTGTGTCAAACTCAAGGCCCGCGGGCCTTTTCTGGCCCGTCCCGTCATTTCATGTGGCCCGCGAGAGCTTGAAAAGGGGTAATGTCATTTTTTGAACTAAAATTCTATGCTACTTTAAAGCGTTCATTGACCATAA